>VMDR010018868.1:0-18808 GCA_007922815.1 Macrotus californicus
AGGGATAAAAATGTAAAATTTCATGTTAACCAATACCTTCAATTTCCCTGTACAGTAAACATTTTACCAGGAGCTTACAAAAATGTTCCAGACTTTTCCTTCCTCTGAATTCTAACATTATTCCAATAAACATCTGAAAACATTTAATGTAAAATACACTTTGCTAAATGTTTATCCCTAACTTTATTTCAGCTAATGCTCACATCAATTCTGTGATGTAATCTGCATTTTACACATAACTAAATGAGGCTTAGAGAAGCTAAGTAACTTGTCCCTGGTTACAAAGCTGTCAGAGGCAAAGTGCATCTGAACTACAGTTCTCAGGCTGTACCACAACTGTACGTCATCACTTTATTTGGCAATCACATTCTGCTGCCTTATAAGACATTGTACTACTTTCACTTCATATTGCTTAATTTTTCCTCTGTTCATGTCTTTAAGAGCAACAATTGTGTTGGGCTTTAATTTCTTATAGTATCTTTTTGGTATATTGATTCAAGTTGCTGGTATGACAGGATGCCAGACTACAAAGTTAAATATTATGAGCCTCACATGTGTAAATAAAAATGACACCAAAATAACTGAGTGCTTACTGTGAATTCCTCCCATGTATTAACTCATTTAATCCTCACAACAGCCTTATGAAATCAGTACATTATTGTCCCATTTTGCAGATGCAAGATCTAAAGGTTGGAGAGGTTCTCTAACTTGCCCAAATACAGGTTATAAATTAGTAGGTGAGGGAGATAGGTTTCAAAGCCATGGTATTCTGTCTCAAGTGGTTACTTGCTTAATGTTCAAACTGTCCATCTAACACTAGTGACTGAATGAAATGTATTCATACGGTAGGGAGATTCAAAAAATTTTAACTCTGGGCACCAATTTCTTAGTTGGAACACCAAAAACACAGGCAATAAAAGCAAAAATAGATAAATGGGACTACATCAAACTTAAAAACGTCTATGCATCAAAGCACACAATCAACAGAATGAAACAACCTACAGAATAGGAGAAAAAATGCAAACCACCTATCTGATAACGGATTAATATCCCGATTATATGAAAAACTCCTTCAACTAAACAAACAAAAATAACCCAATTAAAAAATGAGGGAAGGACTTGAAAAGATATTTCTCCAAAGATGCTATATAAATAGCCAACAAGCAAATAAAAAAAAGAAAAACACAAAGAGATATCACTTTACACTTGTCAGGATGAGTATTATCAAAAAACAAAAAACAAACGACGATGACGACGAAACCAAGCAAAGAGAAAGTAACAAGTGTTTGTGAAGATGTGGAGAAAAATGGAACTCGGGCACACTCTTGGTGGCAAAATGGTACAATTGTTATAGAAAACCGTACAGTAGTTTTCCCAAAAAAGTAAAAATAGTACTACCAATATAATCCAGCAATCCCATTTCTGCGCGCGTGTGTGTATACATGCATATATACATATATATCTCCAAAAGAATTGAAAGCAGAATCAGAGATATTTACACACCCACATTCATAGCAGCATTATTCACAAGTCAAAATATATAAACAATCTACATGCCTACTGATGGACGAATGGATAATGAAAATGTGGTATATAAACGCAATGGAATATTGTGCAGCTTTAAAAAAGGAAACCCTACATGCTACAGCACAGATGTACTTTGAGGACATCATGCCAAGTGAAATAAGCCAGTTAAAACAGACAGGTCCTTGAATAACATTGCTTCATTCAACCTCATTTTGTTGTAAGGTTGATGAGAGGCCACAGGAAGTTAATTTTTGTTTACATTAATTAGCCTATGGCATACTTGGTTTCATTACATGTCGTTTCACCTACAGTCGCAGAAACTATGGACCATGTTAGGTGAGAAACTGCTGTATATGACTGCACTCAGGTAAGGTATCTAAAGGGGTCAAAGTTTAAGAGAAAGTAGAATGGTGACTGCTAGGGGCTGGTGGGGAGAGAAAATGGGAAGTTGTTTAACTGGTAGTTTCAGTTCTGTTAAGATGAAAAATTCTGGAGATCTGTTGCACAACAGTGTGAAAGTGGTCAACGTTACTAAACTGCACACTTGAAAAATGGTTAAACTGGCAAAGCTTTAAGTGTTTTCCGCCACATTTAAAAAAATTATTAACTCTTTTCTTCCACTTCCCTTTCCTTTCTCTCTGGTATAGTATTCAAAAGTGATGTAATGAAGGGAGAGAAGAAAACAAAAGAACACAAGAGTTTCAACAATGTAGAAACGAATTAAGAAAACAATGAAATAAAACAGGTAACCCCACATTCGTATCATTAATACTGTTTTTCTTAACCTGGAAATACCTTGAATCTCCAGGAAACCAGTACCCTATTAGCAAGGCTGTAGAGGATAGGGGTTAAAGGCCCTTTGGAGCAGGAAAGCTCAAAGCTGACTTGGCTACTAATTACTGTGTAGCTTTATATTAAGATATTTTTATTCATTCCTTCCTTCCATCCATCCAAAAGGCAGTCTGTTCCCATATGGGTAAACCTGTTCAAATGATTCCTGTACCTCTACACAGGATTTTTCTGAGGAGTAAATGAAGTAATTCATATAAAACACTAGGCACAAGGTCTGGTACTTTGTAAGTGCTCAACAAATGTTGGCCATTATTATTAAAGTCGAAAGAGCGATGACTTGAAAGCCTCGGCAGGACATGAACAGGGTGAATTCAACTAAAAGGTGTCCAGGACTACCCCTTAGAGATCTGCCTAATTTGTCGATAATTATGGTGTTATCCACTCAGATACTATTTAGCAAATCATTGTAGTTCTTGCCAAATTTGTGCCCCTCTCTTCTAAAGGAACTCCCTCCTCGGTAAAAACAATGTCATCTCAGGTATCAGAAAATGTGTGCTTTGGGAACAATGTTCTATCCCCGGAGACGGTGGGACCTGAGACTCGTACATTCGCGACTCGAGTTCCCAGTTCCTTCCACTTCATTAGGAGCCTAGGCCTTGTTTGGGGATGAGGACGGGGAGGGAGAGGACCGCACAACCTAACACCCAGTTAGAAAGCCCACTCTAGTGAGGCCAAGACGGGACCGGACAGATCTCCCACGGACAGTCTCCGAACACGGACCAGGGAGGGAAGCAACAACGCTCGCCCGTCTGCGGAGAGCCGGCATCTCGCAGGCCGGCTGGTGCCTGGGGAGTCTCGGGCAGCCCATCCCCAGCCCAAGCCCAGCCGGCCCAGGACGTGTGCCGCAGAGGGGTCGGCTTGATTCGGGGTCCTGCGGTCTCCCGGACGAGCCACGGTGGGGGCGGGGAGGGGAGGGCTTTGCGGCGGTCGGGGGACCGGACAGGCAGGGAAGGGACACCGAGGGCCTCACCGCGGGCCGAGGGCAGTGGGTAGAGCTTCTCGGCCTTCTGCAGGAAGCGCTGGGCCTTCTCGCGGTCGCCGGCGTTCAGGGCCTCCCTGGCGATCTCGACACATTTCTCTGCCTCATCCCGGTTCCCCTCCATGGCTTGGCTTGCGCCTTCTTCCGTTTCCTCCCGGAGCGCTGCTACCAGGGGGCGGAAGCCGCCGCCGCCGCCGCCGAGGAGGCGAGGCTGGCCCGGGCGGGGGCGTGCGGAGGCGAGCGGGCGGAGCGCGGAGAGCCGGCGGCGGAGGCCGGGGCTGACTGGCGGGCTCGCGGCCCCGCCCCCTCACGGCCCGCCCCCCGTGGGCCGCTATGGAGCGAGCCGCATCTCCGGGCCCCCAGCGCGGGCGTGCCGGCCCACTCAGCGGTCTCTGCGCGGCGCCCACAGGTTCAGAGCCGATCCACCCGAGGGGGCGGGCGGATACACCAGCCCGGCGGCGCCGCCCTCGTTGGCCGCGCCGCAACCCCTGACCGCCGAGCGCGGTCCGCCGTCCAGGCGGCTGGGGTGACGGTCGGGAGGTGGGCGCGCTCGCTTTCAGGAAAATTCCCAGATACCCGAGGCCCCGCCTCCGGGCCGCACAGCCGGGGGAGGACGTGGTCAGGTGACGACCGCGCTGTCAGTGCCCGAGGCGGCGCTTCCGGCACAGGTGTTGGCGGACGCAGCAAGCAGAGCCGGGTTAGACCCTAACTCTAGGGCTGTGCTTTATTTTTAAAGCTACACACCATTTTCCTGACCCAGATTCATAAATTGTCTCGTACCAGAGGTTCAAAGCAGATCGTCTGCAATTGTTCTGGCCGTAACCCCAACCCATTTATGACCGACAAGGCAGGAACCAGCTTTCTGGGAATTCACTACCATCATTGGTAAAATACTTGGTTTTTCTCCCTAATCCCATTTTCGTGACATTGCCACTGTGAAATGTTGGGGGGCTGGGGGGGCACCTACTGCTTGGGAACCATTAAAAATTAAGACAAGTTGCCAGAAACCAAATGTAAAAATAATACCCTCACCCAACCACAAAAGAACCACTTTTTACAATGTTCATTTAAGCATGTTAGCCTGTTGGAAATACCAAAACTCAGGGGCTTCCAAAAGGAACTGAATCTCTTCTATGAAATGTAATATCCCACCAAGATGTTAATGAGTATTAATTTAATTCAGACTTCAAAGCTGTGTTTAGCTAACAGAAAACACTATTATCTCAAGTCTAAACTGAAAGTACTGTCTGGGGAGGTGGTAGGTGAGCAGGGCTTGCCTACCTGCTCTCCCCGAGTGCACTGAAGCAGCACTCCACCAGTGTAGGGCTGTCACACACACACACTTTGACCAGGACACAGACTGAGATGGACAAATAGCCTAAAATATTCTGGCAGATGTCCCATTCCAGATCCTGCCAAAGTTTTAAAATCTTTAGTAGCTAAATACATAATATTAAAAAATTACAGTTGGGCCACCTAACTATTGATGTAGAGAATTAAGTTTAATGTCTTGAGAAGAAAAACGCTTAACATATTATTGCTAGATGATACCTATTCAAAAGAAAGATGTTTCTATTACAATCAAGCAAATTTAAAACACAACTAGTTTGGGATATGACCTTTATTGAGCTTATCCACCGGAGTGGAGATAATGTCTGTACAAAACCAAATGTTTGTTACTATAACTTCTGCATCACAATTAAAATCCAAACAGTTTTTTAAAAACAGTCAACTCAATCAAAACCCACTACTTCAGAATCAATAGCTTCTTTGAAGCCACAGTAACACTTAAATATGGTTAAGACTCGAATGCAGAAATTTGGTTGGTTGGAATGCTAATTAAACTTCCAACTTGCTCAAATAGAATTACAAAAAGGCAAAATTGTGTTTTTCACAGAGATACAGTCCACTGGAATCACCAACACTGGACAGCTGTTAGAGTATTTAGAGTCCTGAGATAACAAGAAATCCCGGCATCCTTTAGACAGTCTTCTGTTGTCCTTTCTTCCCAATCAGAGATTTGTGGATGTGTGGAATGACACCTAGGAGACGAACAGAGATTAATTTTACTTTTTAGTACACATTTTATAATATACTATACTTAAACCAGGACAGTTTACTGTTCAACTTGGAAGATGTCTTTAAATGTGAAGTAAAGAATCATCCCATAAATCGTATTTCATGATGCGATCATACTGTATGTCAGTGAAATATACACTTGGGGGTCCTCTTTTAGATTAAAAACTACTAATGGGATTTTTTAAAAAGCAAATAACTATTTTCTCTAAAGAAATTTAAAGTAAAATCTTAGTATTTACATACCACCACCAGCAATTGTAGCCTTGATGAGAGAGTCCAATTCTTCATCTCCACGAATGGCAAGTTGCAAATGACGAGGGGTAATACGCTTTACCTTTAAGTCTTTTGATGCATTTCCTGCCAATTCAAGTACCTAGAAGGCAGGGGCTAATCAGTCTCTTTCCAATTCTTGTTTAGGCCAAGATCCAAAGAACCAAACCTTCATGAACGTAAATCTACCAATTGTCTCCCTCCCGCCTCCACCACCTGAATGTCAAGACAGCATAAACTATAAAGGGTGCACGCAATTTTATTTCCAAGAGCAGCTCGAGCTCAGTGTGATCCTTTAATGATCCCCAGCTCCCTCTAGCGTTCCCAGGGCCTTCTCGCTGCGTTTAGGGCCTGGGAGTTTTCTTGCATCACTTTCCTCCTTCCCTCTCGCCACCTACCCCCCCCACCCAAACCTTTTCAGATTATAGGCGTACACCCATTTACCTCTGCGGTGAGGTACTCCAGAATGGCTGCGCTGTACACAGCAGCAGTCGCGCCCACACGTCCATGACTGGTCGTCCTAGATTTCAGGTGCCGATGAATACGGCCCACCGGAAACTTAATTTTAAGCACAAACAAATGAACAAAGATATGAGTCAAAGATGAAAAAATGATACGCGGGCCAAAGCAAGGGGCAAGGACACTAGTGCGGCAACGCTCACCCATGTCGACACACGTGATCTTCCCCCCTCCCCGGTATTTATCGTGTGGGCAAAACAAGTCGCGACACCGCATCACCCACGCAAAGACGAAACGCCCATTTAGAGCGATGATAAACAAGAAAGGAGGAGAAAAGAAAAACGTCACGATTCCCAGACTGTACCGAACAACCACTGACCTGCAAGCCGGCTCTCTGCGAGCGGGAAACCGCCTTTGTCTTGGCCTTTCCGGAGTCTTTCCCAGCCTTACCGCCAGCCTACGGCGCGCACACGCCCGCGAGGAAGAAGGAACGGAGAATATAGGATTACCAAGGCGGCGCGCCCCTCCCCCACCGCGGCGCGGCGCGGCCCGGCGCGAGCGCGCCCCCGTGCTCCGCCGGGGTCTCCGGCCCGCCGCGCGCAGCAAGGGCGACCCCGCCTGCACGCCCCCCGCTGCGCGCCCGTCGCGGCCGCGCGCCCCCGTCCGCCTGTTGGCCGCCCGCTGGCCCCCAGCGGCGCCGCGCGCGCCACCCAACCGTCGCCGCCCGCTGCGAGATCGGGGGCGGCTGCGCTCGCCACCGACAAATCACCTCCCCCCGCTCTTCCAAATCCTATCTCCGCGCGTTCCCAACCGTCGCCACTTCACCCGCATCTCCGTGTGTAACGGGTTTTTCTCCGCAGGCAAAAACCCGCGGAGCCTTCAAGAGCCTCTGAGAAGTTTACCATTTCGAATTCTGCTGAAGCTCAAACAAGCAAGGCAGAGAAAGGACTAGTCAGACACCCAGCGAGATCCCACCGCCTACTCCGTCGCACCGCGATTCAAACTGCGCTGTCTCCCGCCTTCCCCGCTCCCTTTATACTGCAGAATGTTCCCTCATCCGGGAACTCGGATTGCTCATCCCACCAATGGCTGCCACCCGCCCTGGGGACGCGTCCTTGAGGCTTCAGCCAATGAGCAAACGCAGAATAAGGCGGAGGGGCGGGCTCTTCGTAGCTCGAACCGCTATTGGGACGTGAGGGGGGAGGGGGGAGAGGGCGGAGGGATAGGAACCGGAGAGAAGAAGGGCACCGCGGCGGGAGGAAAGAAACAGAGCGAGCTACACTGCGGGAACGAGGACACCCTTTGCTAGTGGTCACGTGTCTGGGAGGAGGAGCTGAGAGGCTTTGGGGAGGAGCACGCACTAGCGCCCCCTGGTCTCCTAGCCGGGTTCCGGTGACCACGTGAAGTCGCCTCCGGGTCTAGCGCGCCCTCCTTCCTGTCCCACCCACCCCACGCACACACCTCATCGCATAACAGGCAGAGACCCGCTTCATACAACCTTTTTCCGGAGCACCCTCTTCTTCACCCTACAGTATATCCCTTGGGTTTGACAGGTGGCGCGAATGCGTCTTGTGAGAGGAGCCCGGACTCCTCCTCCGTAGAGGTTCTGCGTTATTGCACCCCAGGCGAGTCCCCAGCCTCCGACTGATCACGACCCTGTGCCCCCACTTTTCGGCGGTATCTCCCCCCACCTCTTCCTTTTTCACTACTTTTGAAACTCCCCACGGGACAATTACACGGGAACAGCGTAGCAAAGTCACCTCACTGGACACAAAAGACCTTTTGGTCTTCGCACAGAGGTCTTGGGGTGAGACGCTACTGTTTCCTTGAATCAAATCATAAACTAGATTTTCCTGGAGACTACCCATCAGTGCGTTGCACTCATACCCTGGTGTTTAAAGTTGATTTAGTGATACCTTAAAGCAATTATGTGTCCATTTTTCTATACTAAACATTTTGCTACATGACAAATGACAATTGTTACATGTGTCGTTGGGTAACTCCTGATGGGATTCACAGGCAGTTACAGATAGTCCATATAATCAATTGCAAATAATGGGCTTAAAAATTAGTACCGTACGCACAGTACTAGCATAATGCCGGGTATTTAGCCTTCCAACTAACACCTGTGTACATCTTTAGCTGCTTGGAGACAATAATGATCTAAATCTTTCATATTTGTAGTGTTTATTAGTGTATTACACTTAACATAATATTTCCGACGTGATGACATTTTGAAGTATGTACTCCTAAATACTTTGGATTGAGTTTCAATTCGAAAGCTTCTATTAAATTAGAAAACCTCCCACTTTCAAGGAATTTAGTATTTATTTTCTAAATCTAGAAAAGAGGTTCCCAATAATTTTGACACGTGCTTCTTATTTCTTCCCCTTGGAACTGAGGAATTCTTATGATGTCATCAATAGCAAGAGTTAATCAGTTCCCCCACTGAATTGATGTAATGACAATAAAAAGCTATGAAACCTAATGTAATAGTTAATCTGAGCTTCACTCTGGCTTTCAGATATATAACTAACTCACAAGCCAACATTAATACCTTTTCCAGTTTAGAAAATATGTACTATATTTACTTTGAGGTTCAACTAAAGAAATTCACTGTTTCTTCCCTGAATAGTGGATAAGAGAATGAGCTCAGGAGCAGGTAGGTGTAAATTCTGCTCTGTTATCTTTCCATTGTCATCTTAATAACCCTTTGGAGCTTTGAGTTCCTCTTCTGTGAAAGGAGTATAGTAGCACCTATTTTCACGTGGTTGTTGAAAGATTAAAGAAGAGGTAATCATTATACACTCGAGCATGCGTTTGTCACATAGTAATCACTCAGGGATAATTACTGTTATCGTCTGCATTGGATACTGGGAAGAGATTAAAATAAAGCATCTGATTCATAAATCGTTTTTCGTATGTGCTACATTGTCTTCCTCCCCCATGAAAGCAGCAAGCCTGAAACTTGCCCAAAGTAAACATAACCCAGTCATTCAACATACAAAATAAAATCCAAAATTGGTTTAATACATTCAATAGTTTTCCTCCTTTGAAGAACAGAACTTTTTCAGTTTTTCCACTTTTCACAGCAGTTGTATGAAGATTTCTTATTCTCTTCGCTTCCCTGAAAAGGTATGGGGAAAATATGTTAATATTCTTGGCTTATCTCTCCTGTACTTGCATTTATGTCAATGCATGTACAGAGCTGGAGCTATATAATTCTTATTGTTCAGTGTCATACCAAATTGACTACTTCGTACAGTCATATGCTGCCTAACTACAAGGACGTGTTCTAAGAAATGCATCATTGGGGAGTTTATCATTTTGCAAACATTATAAAGTGCACTTGCACAAATCTGGATTGTATAGCGTGCTGCATTGCTCGGCTATATGGTGTGGACTGTTGCTCCTGGGCTCCAAGCCTGTACCGCATGTTACTGTGCTGAACAACAGGAGAGTAAATCAAGCACAAGAGAAAATGTTGTGATCAAGAGATGGTGTTAAGCGTGACATGTATAAGGCTGCTGTGGGTGTAACATGGCATACTATTTGACAGCAGACTTTTTTAAATAAGTAAAAAGAGTACACTACAAAATAAAATGTATAGTGTGTTCAATGCATAAACCATTATCAAGTGTTATGTACCTTACATGATTGATGTTTTGTACTATTATACCGACTAGCTGAGAGCATTAGACAAGGAGGAAAATTTCAACAATGTTTTAAGCATTAAGGCCACATTAATAAGGGCTGTTATAAATTAAGTACCCAATTGACTGCCAAGTTGACTGTTCCTCTAGTTTAAAGGGCAAAGACAACTGTGGGTTGGAGTGTTTTGGAGAGTTTATGTTTAAATGAACAAGGGGAGAGTTTGTCTAGAATGGCAGGTTGGTGTAAGGAAGTAGCCACTAGAAGGTAGGTGTGTGAAAGATTCCTGGTTATAACCCTATTTCTATTTTCCCATCTCCCTCAGTAATAGAACTTCCCATTTGTAGTGGGACATTTGGTCATCATGATATAAGTACAATTAGCCATGGAAATAAGTTTTGGCCAAAGGGTGTAAGCAGCAGTGATAGGTACTTACCAGCTGGAATGAAGACAGAGTTGGAAAGCCATTTTGGGCCATGAAATGATGGGAATGTAGGCCACCCATAAAGGAATAATGACATAGAAGGACCAAGGTCTTTGATACTATAGAGTATCAAGCCTGCTCTGGATCTCTCTGAATGATTACATCTATTTTCTTTGAACCACTTTTATTTTGGATTATCTGTCACTTGCAATGGAACCCAATTTTAACCATCATGGTAAGTCAATACCCTAAATATTAAGTTGGCCAAAATATTTAGTTTTTAAGTAAAAATAAAAGACATATTTTTCATTTTCACCAATAACTTTATTGAACAACAGATTCACTGTTTTGTCCCACTACCTTCTGTCATTTTGTGGGCAACCTTATAATTCCATCTTTCCAAAACTTTTTATCTTTCTGAGCAAACAACTATTCCAGGTGCCTTTTGCAGTCTTCCAGGGAATTGAATTTTTTTCCATTAAGATAATTTTGTAAAGACTGAAATAAGAGGAAATCCAAAAGTGCAATGTCTGGTGAATACAGCAGATAAATCAGAATTTCCCTGCCAAGCTGTCACAGTTTTTTGCCTGGTCATCAAAGAAACATGTGCTCTTGCGTTATCCTGATGGGACATTATGAATTTTCTGTTGACTAATTCTGGATGCTTTTCATCAAGTGCTGCTTTCATTTGGTCTAATTGGGAACAGTACTTGTTGAAATTAGTATTTTGGTTTTCTAGAAAAAGCTCATAATAGAGAACTTTCTTCCAGTCCTACCATAGACACCACAATACCTTCTTTGGATGAAGACTGGCCTTTGGTGTGGTTGGAGGTGGTTCATTTTGCTTGCTCTACAATCTCTTACATTCTACATTATATTAAAGTATCCACTTTTCATTGCTGTCACAATTTGTTTTAAAAACAAAATGTTTTCACTACATTTAAGTAGAGAATTGCATGCAAAATTAAGGTGAAGAAGGATTTTTTTGGTTTAACTTATATGGAACCCAAACATCAAAGCAATTAACATAAATAAGCTGGTGTAAATTATTTTCCACACTTGATTTGGATATTTTGAGTATGTTGGCTGTCTCCTGTGTGGTATAATGTTAATTGTTCTCAATTAATGTCTCCATTTGATTGCTATCAACTTCAACTGGTCTACCCAACCATGGAGCATCATCCAGCAAGAAATCTCCAGCACAAAACTTTACAAACCATTGTTAACACATTCAGTCAGTCACAGCACCTTCTCCATACACTGCATAAATCTTTTTTTTCATATCAGTTGCATTTTTACCTTTCTTGAAATAATAAAACATAATATGCCAAAACTGTTGCTTATTTTATTCCATTTTCAATATTAAAACGGCTACACAAAAATTAACCAACGAGACCCAACATGACAGAGGAGTAAGTGGAGGCTACACTAACCTCCTTCCAGGACCTTTCTGGAATTACAGCAAAATTGTAGAGAAATCATCCTGAATAACCAACTGAAGACTAGCTGGAGAGAAGCCTCATAACCATGGACAGACAGAAGAAACCACTTCACTACATTGTGACTGGTAGGGAGTGTGAAAATGAGAGAGGGCTGGCTGGGCGCCCACGAGCAGAAGCTGAAATGCTGGAGAAATATTTCAATGGCTGGGAGGTTCGCCCTGAGAAGTGTAGAAGCTCCCAAGCTGGTCCCTCTTGCCTCCGGCACCAGAGTTAACCCAGATAACAACCAGCTGTGAAAAGCAGCAAGGTTTCTGTTTGCTAATGATGTATGTCATTTGGGTATAAAGCCTAAAACCAGTGTAAAGCTAAAACCAAGAGAATGATGTAAAACAGCTTGAAGGAAGAATCACTGATATTTAATAACTGACTGGGTATGACATTTAGGAAGGAAAAGGGGATGGGCATGGGTAAGTGAAAGACTGAATCAAAGAAAAGAGCCAGGTATTTTTAGATTCATGATCTCCGGTATAAAGTATTTATGGAAATAGGAAAGCCATAAGGGTAGTTAGGTGTGGACAGATTAGGGGCAAGAGAAAGAGAAAGAAAAAGGTAAGTCAGAAAAGTTGTGAAATATTTACTTTCAGTTGGCATTAAAGAAATCCAAGTGGAATTTTTCAGTAGCTACATTGGCAATAAGGTGAGGAGTTTAAGAAAGGAAAATGTTTCAAAGATATATCACAAGGTGAATTTTAACAAAAATGTTAGGTGATGATGTCAGAATTATTAAAAAATAAACTGAGGCATATTAAAAATTTTAAGAGTTTCTTTGAGCAAAAACTAACCCAACTGGGCAACACCAAACTAGAAGTGTTTAGGAGCACACTGCTGATGGGAGCTGGGGGAAAGACTTATAAGGACAATATGGAAGCAAAGCAAGTAAATTATTTGTTTGGTTATAAGCTTAGAGCCTAGTTGGCTGTTTGTCATTGGTCATCAATTTGGTTTTGACTTTGCAATCTTAAATTTTGGTGTGCTTCCATAGGCCACCACCACCACATTAGAACCACCTCAGTCTAATGGTCTCCTTGTTTAGTAACACCATAGAGAAGGAGTCTAAGGAAAAGAGTGAATACAGCTGAAAGCTGAAGAGCAGGTCAAGAAAAAGACCCAGAGAAGTAAAGTGTGGCATCTCACTAGGCATAATGATTTCATACCAAACTAGAAAACTTCATGTAATTCTAACATCTAACAAGGTGATGTTGAGAACACTTCCACATCTGTATTGCTAGCTCTGGGTAAGCAATATTAATCTATTTTTGATCTTTACTATTGTCTTCTGTTTATCAAAGATGATATGTTGCCATAGATTCTGTGACTAAATCTGATTTTATCAGCACTCTTTGTTATTATATAAATCTGTTATGCCCAGTATTACAAGAGATGGTAACTAAGAAAAGCCTGGTGGCTAAATTCTGTAAGTTTGAAATTCCATGAAGCTTTCTCAGTAGTAGAGGGATTCCAAGTGCCAACTTCATCCTAAAGAGGAAAGGGAGGCACCACAGAAAAGACAAGAATCTAAAACCATACAACATATGCTCACACCCCTTCACAGAATCAGTCCCAGGGCAAAAACCACAAAAAAGTTGTGGCTACCACACCCATTGTTACAATCTGTGCAGATAATTGTGAATCCCCTATCCTCTCAATTGGACAAAAATGGCTCAAAAAAGAATCTAAAGGCTTTTCCACCGCCTTAGAATTTCCCAATTTCATTTTGTGTGTGGTATGGTATGTGTAGGGTGGGTAGTTTGGAATGTTGGCTAGCACAGAATAACCTACGCAGCTAACAACACATCCGAGAGTCATCTTAGGAGGAATTACAATTGCGATAAAGAGTTTTCCCCAATTTGTTGTAGAATGACTTACTGAGATTTGATATTGTCAGGGCCCAGGCAGGGAATGAAAGACCAGTGCTTTTGCTCATGAGAATAGATAGATGGTTATCAGATAATGCCCAGTAAGGGCATTAAAGAGTCAGTAAGTTTAGGATATTTGAGGCATGATATTAAGCAAGATCAACTCCTCAAAAGTGTTTCCTAATGATTCTTTACATTTATATGGCATTTTAGGAATTTTCCATGAAATTTGGCCCTTTTCATCCTAAACATGTCTGAAGTAGACATGAACATGGCTTATCTTCTTTTTAAAAGATGAAGAAACAGACTTTTAGGGGACATTCAGGGATCGAAAGAGCAGGTGGAGGTTCTTCATGCTCTTCCTGTAGCTTTGTACTTGTGAAACAAAAACGTCTCAGAAGAGGATTTAATGAGTGGCTATGTCATAGGCCCTATGGCCATACATATCTGTGATTTTCTGTCTTAAGTGAAATATATAAATTCCCTAACTGAACAACTTTTAAGACATCAATGCAATGTCCTTCTTTCTAGATAGATACTATTTTTATTGTCTTCTGGTGTCTTGATGTTTCATAAAATAGTCATTAATTTCCTCAGTAAAATGTCTCTACTAGCTCAGAATCTCAGCAGGAAACAGTCTGAGAGGATCTCTTCCTCCATGAATAGATTAATCCAACAACTCCAGTCAAGAGCTGTCCAGTCATTTACCATATTTCACCCCAGGATGTGGAAATTTACATTCAGTCTTTTTGTTTAGATTTTTATTCCCTGTCTTAAAATTAAAACAGTGTATTCATCTTTATTCTAAAAAAAATGAAACAAGTTACTTTTTTTCCAAGCTAAGTGATAATTCAGAAGTTTTACAAAATCTGTAAGGAGAGAGAAAAGTCTGGCAAATCAGTGTTACTGTATACAATAATAATGTGGAAGTACTTGTTTCACTTCACTGATTTTTTTAAAACTTTGCCTGAGGATACATTTATTGATTTTAGAGAGAGAAACTTTGATGTGAGAGAAAAACCATCTGTTTGCTGCCTCCCACACGCTCCCTGACTGGGGATCCAACCATAACCTAAGTATGTGCCCTGACCAGGAATGGAACCTGTGACCTTTCAGTGATGGAATGATGCTCCAACCAACCCATCTACACCAGCCAGGGCTCACATCACTGATTTTAAAAAAAGAATTATTTATCTTTTTAGAATGCTTCTAGGACTTTCAGCCAAGACGGAGGCACAGGTAGATACACTTTACCTCTTTGTACAACTAAAAGAAGGGCAACAACAAATTTAAAAACAAAAACTAACCAGAACTGCCAGAAAATTGAACTGCATGGAAGTCTGACAACCAAAGAGTTAAGGAAGAAACATTCATCCAGACCGATAGGAGGAGTGGAGACAGGTAGCTGGGGTGGAGAGGACACATGGCAAGTCAGGGCAAGACAGCAGCTGAAGGCCCAGGTAGTCCCATATTTGCATGCAGATAAGCCAGAGGAATAAATAGGGAGCGAGACAGACCGAGCAACCCAGGGTTCCAGTGTGGGGAAATAGTCTCAAAACCTCTGACTGAAAAAACCTGTGGGGGTTGTGGTGGCAAAAGAAACTCCCAGCCTCACAGGAGAGTTCGTTAGAGAGACCTATAGGGTTCTAGAATGTACATAAACACATCCACCTGGAAATCAGCACCAGAAGGGCTCAATTTGCTTGTGTGTAGCAGGGGAAGTGACTGAAAGACAACCAAGAGCTGAGCAAGTGGCATTGTTCCCTCTCAAACCCCTATCCCCACATACATTGCTACGATATAGCAAGGTGGGTTGCCCTGCCCTAGTGAATACCTAAGGCTCCGCACCTCACAATGTAATAGCCCCACCCAGACAAAACAATTATGGCCCTAATGAAAGAACAGATCAAAGCTCAAAAAATAGAACTAAGCATCGAAGAGGTAGCCAATCTATCAGATACAGAGTTCAAAACACTGGTAATTAGGATGCTCACAGATGTGGTTTAGTATAGTCGAAAAATAGAGGAAAGAGTAAAGACTATGAAAAGTGAAATAAAGAAAAATATACAGGGAACCAACAGTGAAGGAAAGAAAAGTGGGACTTAAATCAACGATTTGGAGCAGAAGGAATAAGTCAACATTCAACCAGAACAGAATGAAGAAACAAAATTTCAAAACAATGAGGAGAGGGTTAGGAACCTACAGGACAACTTTAAACATTCCAATATCTGAATCATGGGGGTGCCAGGAAGACAAGAGGAAGACCAAGAAATTAAAAACTTATTTGAAAAATCATGAAGGAGAACTTCCCCAATCTGATAAAGGAAATAGATTTCCAGGAAGTCCAGGAGCTCAGAGAGTCCCAAAGAAGTAGGACCCAAGGAAGCACATGTGAAGGCACATCATTATTACATTAGCCAAGATTAAAGATAAGGAAAGAATTTTAAAAGCAGCAAGAGAAAAGAAGACAATTCTCTACAAAGGAGTTCCCATAAGACTATCAGCTGATTTCTCAAAAGAAAACTCACAGGCAAGAAGGGGCTGGAAAGAAGTATTTGAAAGTCATGAAAGACAAGGACCTACATCTGAGATTCCTCTATCCAGTAAAGCTATCCTGTAGGATGGAAGGGCAGATAAAGTGCTTCACAGATAAGGTCAAGTTAAAGGAGTTCATCATCATCAAGCCCTTATTATATGAAATGGTAAAGGGACTTATCTAAGAAAAAGATAAAAAGTAAACAGATAAGTAAAAAGATAACAGTAAAATGACAACAAAGTCATAAATACCAACAACTGAACCTAAAAGCAAAAACCAAAACAAACTAAGCAAACAACTAGAACAGAAACAGAATCACAGAAATAGAGATCACGTGGAGGGTTAGCAGTGGGGAGGGGGGTGGGGGAGAATGAGAGAAAAGGTACAGGGAATAAGAAGCATAAATGGTAGGTAGAAAATAGACAGGGGAGGTTAAGAATAGTATAGGAAATGGAGAAGCCAAAGAACTTACATGTGCAACCCATGAACATGACCTGGGGATCAGGGGGAAACTGGTGAGAGGGAGGGTACAGGGCAGAGGGGAATAAAAGAAAAAAATGAGACAACTGTAAAAGCATAATCAATAAAATATATTAAAAATAAAAATTTTATTTATCATTTAAAATTAAATTGATTAGTGTGACATTGGTTAATAGGATTATATAGGTTTCAACTGTACAATTCTATGGTACATCATCTGTATATTACATTGTATGCTGAGCACCCAAAGTCAAATCTTCTGTCACCGTATATTTGACCCCCTTTATCTATTACTATTCCACCTCCACCTCTCTTTCCCCTAGTAACTACTGTTGTTGTCTGTGTCTATGATTTTTTTGTTTATTCATTTGTTGTTTTCAGTTTTATATCCCATGTATGACTAAAATCATATGGTTCTTAGTTACTTCTGTCTGACATTTCATTTAGCATGATATTTTCAAGGTCCATCTACGTTGTCACAAATGGCAGTATTTCATCTTTTTATGGCTGAGTAGTATTCCATGGTATATATGTACCACATCTTTATCCAATCAGCTAGTGAAGAGCACTTTGGTTGTTTCCATGTCTTGGCCACCATGAATAATACTACAATGAATATAGGGGTGCAAGTCTTTGCAATAAATGTTTTCAATTTTGTGGGGTAGATACCCAGAACAAGGGTTGCTGGGTCATGTGGTTACTCTACTTTTAATTTTTTGAGGAGCCTCCCTACTGTTTTCCATAGTGGCTGTACCAGTTTACATTCCCACCAGCAGTGAATGATGGTTCCTTTTCCTCCACAAACTCTCCATCATTTGTTATTACTTGTCTTGTTGATAATAGCCATTCTATCAGGAGTAAGGTGGTATCTCGTGGTAGTTTTGATTTGCATTTCCCTAATAGCTAGTGAAGTTGAACATCTTTTCATATATCTGTTGACCATCTGTATGTCTTCTTGGGAGAAGTGTCAGTCCAGGTCCTCTGCCCATTTTTTAAAATTGGATTGTCTGTCTGTTTGGTGTTGAGTTTTTTGAGTTCTTTACATATTTTGGATATTACCCCCTTGTCAGAGGTGTTGTTTGCAAATATCTTCTCCCATTCAGTTGATTGCCTTTTTATTTTGTTTGCAGTTTCTTTTGCTGTGCAGAAGCTTTTGAGTTTGATATAGTCTTATTCATTCATTTTTACCTTTATTCCCCTTGCCTTTGGGTTCAAAATCATAAAATATTCTCTAAGACCAAGATCCACAAGTTTAGTACCTATGTTTTATTCTATGTAATTTATTGTTTTAGGTCTTATATTTAGGTCTTTGATCCATTTTGAGTTTTTGTATATGGCAACACACAGTAGTCTACTTTTATTCTTTGGCATGTGGCCTTCCATTTTTCCCAGTACTGTTTATTGAAGAGGCTTTGTTTTCTCCATTGTATGTTTTGGCTCCTTTGTTGAAAATTATTTGCCCATATACACGTGGATTTATTTCTGAGCTCTCAATTCCATTCCATTGGTCTGTGTGTCTAGTTTTCTGCCAATACCATGCTGTTTTGATTATTGTTGCTTTGTAGTATAATTTGAAGTCAAGGAGTGTGATGCTTCTGGCTTCATTCTTTTTTCTCAGGATTGCTTTGGCTCTTTGGGCGTCTTTTGTGGTTCCTTACAAATATGATGACTTTTTTGTCCTATTTCTTTAAAAATATGTCATTGGAACTTCGATGGCGATTGTATTAAATCTGTATGTCCTAAACAAAATTTTACCAAATTGAATTGATGTATTTAAAAAGTATATCACAATCAAATAATACACCATGGGTTCATTTAAGGGGCAGAAGGATGGTTCAACACATGCAAATTGATCAATATAATGTACTATATTAACAAAATAAATGATAAAAATCAAATGATTATAGCAGTAAATGTAGAAAAAGTATTTGATAATCTGCAACATCCACTTATGGTTAAAACATTCAATAAAATGAATATAGAAGAAAAGTACTTCAACACTGTAAATGCCATATATTGATATTAGAAACCCTCAGCTAATATCATAATCAATGGTGAAAAACCAAAAGCTTTCCCCCTAAGATCAGGGATAAGACAAGGATGTCCACTTTCATCAATCTTATTCAACATAGTACTAAAAGGCCTAGCCAGAACAATCAGGCAAGAGAAAGAAATAAAAGGAAGAAAGAAATT
>VMDR010018869.1:0-18806 GCA_007922815.1 Macrotus californicus
ACTTTGACATTGAAATTTAAAAGTGGCCACCCTTAGGGCATTTCCACCACATTCTCAGAATGGTTCCCCTATGTCCTGGTGAATATTGTCTGGTAGATCATAGAACTCACTCATTTTAGAGAGATAAAATTGAAGTTGGTGAGCAGGTTTTTAAACCACTCTGATGTTTGCATTGGAATTGCAATGAGCCTTTTCTTTCCATTTTCGTGGGTTTTTTTGTTTGTTTGTTTGTTTCTGTTGTTTTGGAGACTGGCCACTGAAGACATACAATAATGAGCTTACCTATGTGGTTAATGACCGAAACCTCCCTCATAAGTGACAGTTGAAGAAAGATCCAAGAACATGGAAATCATTGCTTAGGAAACATCTAGTGAGGATTAATTTCCTAAAATCCCTGGAGGTTTTCCAGGGGTGAAATAGAGTTTCTTGACAGACGTGTCATCTTTGGTCAGCAAGCTTAAAAATAATTCAGTGACCTTCCACAGCCTCTTGTCTAACTACTGGTTCAGGGGGAAATCCCAGTTTTTCCTTGGGCCTCACGGCACCCACACTAGTCTTTCATCATCTTGAAGGTGGCAGAAACTCATAGATTCTTTTCCAGGCACCCCAGTGAAGCAGGAAAAGTTCTTATCCTATTCAGATTTTACAAGTTACTGCCTAGGTCAATGAAGAAAGCTACTACGGGGTGTAGAAGGTCAACCTTCCCAGCGGAAATTTCACAGGATCCATTAGAAAAGTGGACATGAGCCTGTGTTTGGGAACAACTGTCACATAGTATGATCAAAAACTTAGGAGAATCACAAGGAAATTTGACCTCCTCTGAAACTCTACCAGGAAGTGAAGAAGGTGGTTGTCACAAAAATTCTAACACACATCAACATTCTATTATGCACATAGGTTATAATAATTTATGGGGGAGACTGCAAATGCTCATCATCCTCATCTTGTTTTCCTTTCCTTCCTGAGCCCAAGGGAAAACTATATTACCAAGTTCATTTGTAGTTACAAGGGCTCCTGTGGCCAGCCCTCGGCATTGGTCTGTGAACAGAAGCACTATTTGTCATTTCCAGACCAAAACATCTGACATCGAGTTTCCCAACATCCAAGTTTTTAATTGAATTAATCAGTAAACACGGAAATCATGTGTTTATAGAGTTGGCCTACAAGAAGCAACCTGCCTGCCACGTGTCACCTGTTAGCACAGAATGTCTACCAAGCCACATAGAGAAATAGACTTTTATTGTATTACATACACTGTTCATATTTCAGGCTTTGTTGCATCATTTAGCAGTAACGTTTTCTGGTTAAAACACCTCTCCTGTTTCTGTTTTTAGGCTTGTTTACATATTTTAATTACTAAGATAACTGCATATATGCTTGTTGCAAGGCACTCTAACAGTACTGAGGACTGATGATTGTCCCCCTTTGCAAGTCAGAAATGCTCCTCCTCAAAAGTGAACACAATTAACATTGGGTACATATTATTTTAAGGCTAATTCTAGGTATTTTTTACATATATAGATGTACTATAAAAATATACTGTGATAATTTTTATATACATGGATTCACTAATCTTTTTTATTCTTTCAGTATTTACAACTCATGTATATATATATAACACTTTTTATCTCAGATGTTGTAGTTTTTGCCTCTTCAGGTTAGTTTTGGGGCTTTTTATATGCTCTACATCTCTAACCAGTATAATCTGTCTTTTTGTTTCATGGAAAAATACAATACTGTTACATCTGTTTCTCTACTCATTCTATCATTTCCAGTTTAGATAGATTGATTGATTAACTTTCTCCTAATTATTGATTATATATCCCTGCTAATATTTGAATGGATACCAGACATTGTGAAATCATGATTTTACCTTGTTTCACCCTTGCCCAGAAGAAATGAACATTTTTTAAACTTTCAGTACACAAATATTCCCAAGCTGTTTTTGTCTTGTGATTCGGTTACTTAGAAACAAAGTAATCCTTTCAGTTCTTGGTTTCAAGCTTTGTTAGATGGAACCAGAACAGCGTTAACCATGGCTTATGTTGCCACAATGCTGAAACAAACACTTCTGAGTACTCCCCCTGATGTCCCATGAATTATATGATTTGTCACTCCAGCAGGAAGGCCTCGCAGCCCTGTGTGGGCTGCTCAGTTCTTCCTCTGCGGAGCTTTCTCATCTCTGGTACTCCCTCTCATGAAACTGTGCTGCCAATTCCTCCCCAGACTCTCAGTTTTATCTCCTCAACTCAGGGAAACCCCAGGCTCTACCTGGGCTTCAGGCAGGAAGCTGGGGTAATTATGGGCTTACATCCTTTGTTTTACCTCTCCCAGTGATCACTGTCTTTTGTGGCCCGATGCCCCATGTACTGAATATCGTCATCATATAGTTTATTTGTCTTTATACTTGTTCTACTCGAGTGGTTAAATCTGGTCCCGCGTACTCCATCTTCACCAGAAGTGGAAGTTGTATAAGATATAAATAAAATCTAAGGAATTGCAACATATAAGTGTCTCCAAAGAATCAGCTGACAAAGATAAATTAGCATTGAAAGATTGTAGTAAACACACAAACACATACACCTGTATAATTTTGTGCTTTTGAGAGTTTCATATAACTGAAATTGTACAGTAGATAAGGTTGACGTAAAGATTGTCATTTTGAAATTCAATATTATGACCTTAAGATGCATCCAAGTTGGAAAGTGTCACTTGTCCATTTTTTTTTATTGTGGTATAGTGTTCCATCATATAGATCATAGGCTTTTATGCATCCCTCATTGTCGACACTTTGTTGGATTCCAGGTTTTGGTTATTAAAAATGAAGTCCATAAACATTCATATGCAGTGTTTTTGTGTGAGCATGAGTTTTCATTTGTTTAGGAAAATATGCAGTAGGGCCCTTTTCAAACATAAGTGTATGTTAACTTTATTTGAAACTTCTGAGTGGTATTCCAGAGAGGCTGGACCATTTTGCATTCCCACCATCCATGGATGAAAGATCCAGGTGCTTCACATCTTCCCCAGCAGTTGGTATTTTTAGGCGGTTTTTTTGTTGTTGTTGTTGTTGTTGCTGTTATTTGATTGTTTTTGCCACTTAAATAGGTATTAGTGGCATCTCATTGCAGTTTAAGTTTACATTTCCTTAAAGGGTAAGGTAGATTTTTAAGGTAGATTCATCTGCTTATATAATATCCATACGTTGCTGTCTTTGGTAAAGCATGTGCTCCTATCTTATGCCAATTTTCTAATGGACTCTGTTTTTACTGTTGAGTTAAGAGAGTTTTTTGTTTTGTTTTGTTTTAATTTAGGGAACAAACTTCTTTTCAGACATGTGATTTGCAATATATCTGCCAGTGTGTGTATTGTAACTTCTTTCTCTTCTCGATGCAAAAAATGTTTTAAATTAGATTGAGTCTAGTACAGAGATGTTTGATTTTATGAATCTAGTGTCAAGTGTAACAACTTTTAACATTGGAGCACAGGGACATGTCATGAAGTTGCAGTGGGATGTAGTCTTCAAAAGAAGACATATGACAGAACAGCTTGGAGAAAACTTTTGAAAATTCTTCACTTAGTTATTCTATCTGTGCCTTGTGCAACGGATTTCTATTGCTTCACTGAGACATCTAAGGGGGAAGCTCAAACTATAGCTGCCATCAAGTATCAATGTGGTCATTTCAGAAAAGCATGAAGGTTTGAGTTGCTTGGGACAGCATGACTGCAGAGGGTGTAATAAATACCTGAAACCTTGTTAGTGGGTGATAATTGGCCTTTTATTATTGTTTGTTTAATAGAATATAAAGAATGGACTATAAATAGAAGTGAGACTATCAGAGTGAATCCCACACAATAAGGCTATGTATTTTTTCATGAAACCTTGGATATAATACATATGTACATACACACAGAGAAAAACTCTCTTGGTTGCTAGTTCTTAGTGTCATATATATTATATGTATTCTTATTATGAATAATGGGTAAGAAATCACTACATTAGACAATACAACGTTCAATAATGTCAAGAATTTAGGGCCTCACAACATCTTGGGCATCAGTTGTTATTTTCCTTTTAAATTAAGTACAAACTTTAAGAAGTGAAGGTCCTCAAGAGACATAATTCTACAGGATGAATGGAAGGAATAGATCACTGTGTTATTTGACAGCCCGTCACTATCCTATGGCTCCTGTCTTGTGCTGAGGCTTCTCCATTGTGCCTGGAACCCTGAACATTATGTATAAAGCCTGGACAAAAAAATCTCTGAGCGTGTAGGCCGGTAATATTGTTACCATGAGTAATGAGCTAATTCTTAATAAAGGAAAGGGAAGCAAAGGTAATTAGACACTGAGCTTAATAACTGGGGACCGAGAGAGCATGCGTTTGCTCTGGTGTTTGCTTCACCAGAGAGCTACAGCTTCACACCCCAGGGAACCATAGCATCGTGCCACCAAAGGGATTTACCCTCCTCCCTTCCCTGCTCTGGTACCAGATCATTTGGGGCACAGAGGGAGGACCATGACCACTGAGGCCTGTCAGTCTAACTAGGGATTGGATCTATCAAAAGCCCGCAAAAGCTTGTGAAGTTGATTGGTTCTTTTGAGAAAGCACCTGGTCCATTCCAAACACAAGCTAATATAATCCCAGGAAAACAAAGAAGTACCCCATCCCCCTGCATCCATCTGGTAACACACTCATCAAGTGCATTCGTGTGTTTTCTCTTGCCCGGGAACATGTGACTCTGTGGGTGTAGCAGCTACCAGGGCCCACAGCAGCCACCTGCCAGCTCCAAAAGACTTAAGCTTTAATATGAAGGAGATACTGTGGACACTGGCTTTTGTTTTGGCCTTGCTGAAGACACGGTTTGATGTTTTTCATGGCGAAACAGACAGAGATGAGGCATTACAAATCCAAAGAGTTATTTCCACTCATAAATTTTGCCACACCACAGTCTCCCATGCATGGGCTTGGAATGCTTGCCTTATGATTCTGTGGAAGTGCCTGATTTCCACCGGCAACAATATGATCCAGAGAGCTTAAAATCAAGGAGCCAGGATTCCAAATACAGATATAGACCACCGTGAGAGAGATCTGAAAGACCACATGACCCAGGACGTGGAGGTAGAAGAGACGGACTTCTACTGTCAAACTGAAGCGACAGCAGATAGATACAACTGAGATGGAAAAGCTGAGGGTTTTCAGGCCACTACTGCAGCTGTCGAAGTGTTTCTCCAGACTTGCCTGTTTTAGGGATACATAACACTCTGCAGGACCCTCTGGGAGCCCCATCCACCATCCCTCCCATTGCAGCTGTACCATGCGCATGAAGAAATTAAGGTGTTTTGAGATTTATTCTCAAGGTGTTGTTGTGTGTCTTAGTAGTTTGTACCTTCGTTGTTATCCTTTTTCAGAAAATAAACATTTTAGTTTTTGGTCTTAAAAAAAAATGAAAAAGAGCTAACGGAGGTGTCAGCAAAGCCGAGGAAGGAAACGTGTAAGCACTCACAGGCCCAGCCTCACAATGAGTGTTTGTGCAGAGACCTGTCACTAAGAAGGTAGCTTTTGGGTACCATTCTGTTGTTCAAGTAGGAAATGAAAGAGCCCATCAGAAAGGTACGTTTGCTGACAAATGTCGTATAAAGAGCCAGGACCCCTTCCCTGAAATGAGGAGAGCTTTTAAGCAGATGAAGCTGGTTTTCGTCATTGACTCGAAGGAACTTGAGTCCACTGAGCACCTCCATGCCATTGTCGGCAAAATGGACCTCACCTTGGGAGGCTGAGTATTGACAAAGAAATCCCAAAGGCTGGCCATTTGGTGACTCTCCTGGTCATGATCTTCAGGAATGACAAGGGAGCCACTGAGGAGGAGATCAAGAAAGCGCTGAATCTGTTGAGGATATACGCTGACAGAAATCATTTTATGTAATGTGAGCCCATGAAGCTCACAAACAGAGCTGTGACTGAAGAGAGGACCTGAGGTTCTACCGGCTTCTCAACAGTGATCCCGAACGCTATGAATACAAGTGAAGGCCAACAGCCTTGCCGAAAACAAGAAGAAAGCCCTTGAATTTGTTTTTTTTTTTTGTTGTTGTTTTTGTTTTTTGGTGAGGGTCCATGCTGCATTCCACACAGCCCTTGGTTCCTGGTATGACGAGACTCTAAGAGATGAGGAAGAGAAATCCTAAGCCAGATTTGCAGCCAGGGGTGGCTTTCTGCCAAAGCCAGTGTACATTACAGGACCAAGTACAACAGCTCCTCCTCAAGCAGATTTTTTCATTTTGTGTTTGAAGAGGACAGGCATGTTCTATGTGGTTCAGGTCCATGATAGGGCTCGAGAGAAAAATCTATATCATCTTTCTATTCCTGATTTTTGTGACTGCTTGGAGATTTCCCTTCTTTTCTCCCTCCCTTCCTACATGCCTTTCTTCTTTCTACCTTCCCCCTCTCTCTCCCTTTTGCCCTCCCACTCTCTCTCCCTCCCTTCCTCTTTTTTCCTTTATTTTACCCTTTTACCTTCACTTTGTTCTTTATTTCTCCCTTCCACCATTTCTTCTTTCATTTCTCATTCCCTGTCTTCCTTCCTTCCTTCATTTCTTTCCTCTTTTTCTTTTAATTACTTTTGAAGTGGTGTTCCTTTTTACAGATGTTGTAAGTAGCTTTCGAATCTGTGTTTGCCAATGATTTTCGTTACACATTTACTGCTCTCTATCAAGTTTAAGAGTAGGACTTTTGGTACCTTTGTGTTTGAAGAGGACAGTCAGTGTTCTAAGCAGTTGAGTTGTAGCATATACCTGAGGGAAAAACGTGTACAGAGGTCCCGCCTTATGTGTGGGCAATAGATTCCAAGACTCCCTGTAAATGTCTGAAACCTCAGACAGTACTGAATCCTATCTATACTATGTTTTCTCCTATACATACATGCCTGTTTTAGAGTTCCATTTATCAGTTAAGCATTGTAAGAGATTCAAAAGAACAATAAGAAAAGAGAATAATTGTGAAAGCATAGTGTAGTAATGTGTAGAAAGTGGTATCTCCCTATCTCTCTAATTGTTCTGTCCTCACCCTTCCTCACTAGGAGGGTTACGTGGACACAAGCACTGAGTTATGTGAAAAACGATCTGAAATGTGGGTGGATGAGCAGGGAGCATATACAGCAAGGATGCACTGGACAAAGTGATGATTCACAACCCAGGTGGGACAGAGAGGACAGTGCATATTTTCATGATGCTACTCAGAATGGCAAACAGTTTAAAACTTGTGAATTGTTAATTTCTGAAAAATTCTATTTAATATTGTCAGACCATACTTGACCATAGGGAGCTGAAACTGGACAAAGCTAAACCACCAATAAGAGGGGACTAGTGTATATCATTTCTGTATTCTTGTGTATATCATTTCTGTATTCTTGATTTATGTGGTGACTGAGAATTTTTCCTCCCTCCCTCCCTCCCTCCTTCCCTCCCTCCCTCTCTCCCCCTTCCCTTCCTCCCTTCCTTCCATTCTTCCTTCCTTCCCTTCCTTCCTCCCTCCCTTCCTTCCTTCTTCCCTTTTTCTTTCTTCCCTCTTTCCTTCATTCCTTTGTGTGTGTGTGTGTGTGTGTGTGTGTGTGTGTGTGTTTTACCCCTCTCTCCATCCTTCCTTTCCTGGCCCAGGAGCTTTCAATCAGAGGGGCTCTTTCACACATCTTGTCAATCCCCTTGCAAAATCTCCAGCCTACACCATCAACTATTTCATATGACCTCAGTACGGCAATCAGGAACTCATGGATCGATCCCACAGAGTTGCCACGTGAGACCCTGTAGTTCTATTTCTATTTCCTTTTGCTTGAACATCTACTTTTCCCACTGTACTTTTACTCTGATTCCGGTGCCACATGTTTATAGGGTTCTCAGTGTTAGGTGCCCTTTACCCAGACACTCCCAAGCTCGATGTGACACAAAATAGTCTCTGAGGTTTTTATTTTCCCTCCAACGATTATGTTGTTTTGATAATCTACTCATTCCTCTTCCCCTCTGAAATTCTATGTAAGGATCGGGGGCAAAGAAAGATACCTTTCTATGGTAACCTTCTTCTTCTTTCTCTATCTCCCTCTCCTACTTGAAAAGGATTCTCCTTTCCTTGGTGATGAGATCTTCCATTCTGTAATAACTTCCTCTCTTTTGTGTTTTTCTGGGCACCATTTAAATGTATTGTCATTTTCATATTCCTTGGTGACAAAGCTGGATGATATAGCCTGCATTGTTAAAGGGCTACAGGTAAAGTCATTGACGAGAAGAATAAAAATGGCCCTGACTGATGTAGCTCAGTGAGTCGGGCATCGTCTCACAAAGTGATAGGTCGCCGGTTGGATTCCTGGTCAGGGCACTTTCCTGGATTGAAGGTTCGGTACCCAGTCAGGGCGTATATGAGAGGTAACCGATTGATGTTTCTCTCTCACATCAATGGCTGTCTCCCTCTCTTTCTTTCTCCCTTCTTTTCACGCTCAAGAAAATAAATAAAATCTTTAAAAATATTTAACACATGCTAAATGGACTCATTACCAAAGGTACTGAATTATTAACTTCCTATTTAAATATGTGTACATGTCTTATGATTTTTTCCATGATAAGCCTATGCTTTCTCCTGTTATTTTTCATCAGATAATGTGAATGTGCCTTTACATGCTACAGAATTCATAGAATCCCAGTTAGTGGCAGGTCGATAGCAAGATTCATAATAAATCACCAAGAGGAAAATCGGTGTACTCTAGCCATAGCCATAGCATTTCAGATCCTTTGTCTTGCCCTACTGCCTCTATTTTTCCAAGAAGACAGAGTTTTTGGAGTTGCATTCTCATTAAACTTTTAGATTGCTTACGTCTCTAACATCTTTTTTCCTCCTGACACCCTGGCTATTTTCATTTCAATCATCTGTCCCAGGAATATTGCCCTTTATAATTCAAGGAATCTATTTTTGGTTTATTTCTATTTTGTTGACTGTAAGTTCTAGATATTTACAATATTTTATTCAGGGTCAGCCATCCAGCAGACCAGCACTGAAGGACTGCTCTGTCTCATTTGCTACACAAGTGCCTAATTCACAAATCCTGCCTCCAAAGATCTCACAAGACAGTGGGAAAAACTAACAGCGTCCACAATAAATGTGCCAAAATTGCAGTAAAGATGTGCACAAGCTGCCACACAATTCCAGTAAGGGAAGTGATCATTGCAGGCTTAGCAGGGGCAGAGAAGACCTGGCGTATGGAAAATGTGGGGAGAAGCGTTGAAAGCACAAGAAGAGCATGAAGAGGTATATGAGAATGACGCATAGGCCTCTGTGTGGGGGAGGGGAGTAGGAGAGAGAATTCCCCATTCAGTGGGGGAAGGGATAGTCTTTTGAACACATGGTGCTGGGCAAGAAGGATATCTCCATGCAATGCAGTGAACGTGGAAGCCCAACTCACAGCATATACCAAAAATAACTCAAAATGGATCAACAACCTAAATATTAGAGCTAAAGCTGTAAAACTCTTAGAAGAAAACCTACATAGATTTGGTAATGAATTCATCAGTATGACACAAAAACATAACAATAAAAGAAAACAATAGACAAATTGGACCTTACAAAAATTTTAAACAAAATTTGTATCACAGGGCTTGGCCGGGTGACTCTGTTGGTTAGAGCATCATCTCATACAAAAGGTTGCAGGTTTGATCCCTGGTCAGGGTGCATATAGGAGGCAACTGATCAATGTTTTTGTCTCTCATGCGTGTTTCTCTCTCTTCCTCTCTCTCAAATTAATAAACATATCCTTGGGTGAGTATGTGAAAGCCTAAAAAAATGTGTGTATCACAAGATATTATCAAGAAAGTGAAAAGGCGACCTATGGAATGGTAGAAAATATTCGCAAATCGTATATCTGCTAAGATATACAAATGCCCAACAAGCCCACGAGAAGACGATTGATGTAATTGTCATTAGGGCAATGCAAATCTGAATCATGATGAGCTATCACTTCACGTTTTTAACAAAATGGAAAAAAAACAAGTACTGGTTGGATGTGGAGAGATTAGAACCTTTGTAAATAGATGTTGGTAATGTGAAATGAAACAGCCCCTCTGGAAAACAGTTTAGCTGTTTCTTATAAAGCTAAACATGGAATACCATATGGCCCAGCAATTGCACTTCTAGGTTTAAATACCAAAGAATTGAATCAAGATAGTCAAACAAATTCTCGATAGAAATGTTTATTGTAGTGCTATTCACAATAGCCAAAAGGTAGAAATAGCCCAAATGGCCATCAATGAGTAGATAAGTAAATTGTGGCATTACGGTGCAGCCATAAAAGGGAAAGACGTACTGATACATGCTACAGTGTACACGAACCTCAAAAACATTAAGTGAAAGAAGCCAGACATAAAAGATCAGCTATTGTATGATATCACTTATATTAAATATCCAAAATAGTAAATCCAGAGTACAGGAAGCGTATTGGTACTTGCCAGAGGCTGGAGGAGAGGGCCTTAGGGAGTGAATGCTTAATGGGTACAAGGCTTCCTTTAACAGAAAAGACACTTTGGGAGCTATTGCCGTAGAGATGGTGGTTGCACAGCATTGTGAATGTGCTAAATAGTAATCAAAATACACACTAAATTGTTAATTTAATGTCATTTGGATTTTACCACAATTTTTAAAAATTCCCAAGTTAAAAATCTTTCTGGCTCTGTGACTATTTCTGCTACTATTTGGAGCAGAAATTGGGGGCCTTGGTTTCACAATGCTGTGTGCACTAAAGCAGACTCACAGTTGTGTCCTAGTGAGAATTTTGGTCCCATTCACAGGAAGTTCCCGAGCGGGGTGGCTTGCCTTCCACTCAGTCATAAATACTTGTTATGTTCCTCGATTTTCACACGAGGATGTGGACTCAACATTTCACTCAACTATTAATCGTGGCATATTGTTTACTTGTAACTTAAGTGCTATGATGTAGGTGATATACAATAGTTACTATTTGAGATCGTTTTATGATAGCCACTTTACAGAGCACTTCATTTTTGTCCCAGGACATTTTTGGTTTCCCATATGAAATTGATCTGGGCCACCTTCCACCTGCCAATAACAACAGCTCTTTTCCTAGGGACTTTTTCTGGGTGCCACAGCCTGCATAGCCCACCTGGGCAGGACCCCTCTGAAATAGTCATTGTTTGCACTTTTAAACTCGAGAAAACTGAGGCATACAGAGGCTTAGCAACTTGCTGACGATCACAGAGCTATTAAGCGACGTTGTTGGCTTGAAAAGCCAGGACTTTAAAGCTGGGTCTCTGAATCACTTTACATGGCCTCTCTCAGCAGGAAGAACACGTTCTCACTAACTGCCCACCTAGGTGTATACAGAACCTAAACTCTCTACTGAAGAAGTAATACTAGCAAATGATTAGAGGAAAGTCTTGCAAAATATGTATTCGTTTAGGTACTCTAAAATCTATTCAAGGATTAAATCGAATGACCAGAAGCCTTGTGCCTGCACTCCTCTACACCCTCCCCTGACCACATTAAGCCTGCATTCAGTGAATGTTGCTGTGTTGGCATGTCATCTGCCTACATCAGATGACACAGAAATATTCTAAGGGATTCATTATAATGTGTAAGTAGGGATGTTATCAATGGCTTCCTTGTTACATTATGGTCTTTTAATGAAAACTTTGGGAGAAACGGCTTTCAGATGATAGGATCAGGAAGCGTGGTTGACTCTCTTAAGCAATTCATTTTTATTCTGTGGAGCAAGCTTTGTCAGTCTTCAGTTTTCCTCCATGACATGCATTTTGGTTTTATTCAGAGAAGTGGCATGACCATACTCTATCTCATCCCTCACTACAGGTGATGTTCTTAATCTTGTTTCAATTTCCTAAAAAATTACTTGTAATTCATCTTTTCTTGTGTTCTATATCTTTGTGATACCTCTAAACGTTTTTTTGTAATAGATGAGGGTATACATAAACGCATTTATCAGACAACTAGCACCATAGTTTATTTGCAAGCTTTTGATGGCTGCAAAACTATCCTACACATGATGTGGTATATCAGTAACGTGGACTGTGGCTCTCAACCTCTTTTGGATTTATCTTGTTGTACACAGTTTAGGAACAGAAATATCCAGGCAAGAACATGTACAAGCTACAAGAATAGGAACATAGCAAACCCTTGAAGGAGCTGTGAGTTGAGCATTATGCAAGGCAATGTGGAGTGTGAAATGTAGAAAAGATTACGTTTCAGGGATCCATACAAATCTTTATGCCTGACAAATACAAAAGGTAAATGGGACAGGATCAGGTGGCTGGATGAAGACTCAAAGATGCATCAACAAGTCATAACCATAACCTCATTTCTTGGTTATCTATTTAGGGAATCATCAACTGCATGCTGGCTGTGGCATCAAAGCATGACAGAATGTACTCAGTTTCTTGTTCCTGAACAACCACTAGGTATAATCATTTAAGTACATGAACCTCGTTTTATCTTAACTTATTCAAGTATGTCCTTAGTGGTGGGAGAGGTGTGTCCGCAATAAACGTGTGCTTATTTAAAGGCCCGACTGGGTAGACAGCATTAAACTTTGTTTATAATAAATATACAATAATTGTTGACAATCTTGGTAGCTATAAGTGTTCACAATGTGTTACTTTTATTTTTTATGGTAGTCACCGATGAGCTTTATTAACCTCAGCAATTAGCAAAATGCCAGAAAGTCACACATTGAGTCAACTGTGTAATAGGTGAGCATTCAGATATGCTGTCAAAACAATTTTCTTAAATTCTGATTTTAACAGATGTAATGTACCGGGTGTCAATCAGAGTACAGAATATTACTTTTAAACTGGCTAATGCTTCCATTATAACTTTACTACTTTATGTTTTTCTGTAACTGCCTTACTCGGGTTTTTTAATTGCATTCTTATGAGGCCAGAGGTATGCAGGAAAATAATTTCTTACAAAGATGGACGACAGTTATTTGTCATATTTTGTACTGAATGATGGAATGGCAACCACACTGATTTACAGTGACATAGGCCCTCACAGCCCATAAAAATAATCTGGCATTGGAAAAGTCATCATTTGAACATCAATTAAAAGTGTAACAGCATTATTCTGTGCAACTACAGAATCCCAACAGCACTGGTAACTAAGGTTCTGTCATTACATCTGCTGACTTATTTTTGAAATTTGCATGAAGCACAAGCAAAAAGCTGATAAGTGGACTTCCCTTAAGTCAAAAGCTTTGCCCCGCAAATGATATTATCGAGGAAGTAAAAAATATCACCCACAACTAAAAATCAAAAAGACAACCCAAGTAAAACTGTGCAAAGGGCTGGAATACTTAAAAGTTAAAAACAGTATTATTATACGACTCCTAAATTTTACTTTTAGGTATGTACACAAAATAACTGAAAACACTCAGATACAGCGTGTCATTATTCACTGCAACATTATTCACAATAGCCAAAGGTGGAGAAATGCCAAGTCCCATCCACAGATGAAAGGATAAATAAATGTGGAATATACATACAATGGAATACTATTCAGCCCTAAAGGAAATTAAGTTCTCATACATGCTGCAACATGGATAAATATGGAAAATATCATGTTAAGTGAATATCACCCAGATGCAAAAGGATAAATATTATATGATTCCACTTACATGAACTCTCTGGAAAGGAAAAGAGATCATGTAATCACAATGTAGATTAGAGGTTACCAGGGCTGGGTGGAGGGGAGAATCAGAATCCTTGATTAATGGTTACATAATTGATATTGGAGGTGAAGAAAAAGGTTTGGAAACAATGATGTAGATATGCAACATTCTGAATGTACTGAATGCCATGGAATTGTACATTAAAATGGGTAAAATGGCGAACTTTATGTCCTATTTACTTTATGATAGTAAAAAATAAAATGTATCAAAAATCGCATACACTTTAGTGTAACAGTCCACAACCCCTTTTCTTCCAAGTGTACCTTCATCTTGATTTTTCCTTCCACTGGCTTGGTGTTCTGAAAGAGTTGGCTTTCAAACAAGTTGTTTTTATTAAGCAATAACCATTCGCTTATTCTTACTAAAATTTGAAATTGTTCAACGGCGTTTCTGTGGAGGGTAAGGGAGCAAAAGTGTGGTTCATATACAGGGTCAGGCACAAATAACACCCCTTTTTATTACAAACCCTTTTATTACAAAAGCAGAAGCATGTCAATCTGTAACATAACAATATCACTCTCTAGCTCACCATATGGCGTTTTAGGTGATGTGTTCAAATTAAAACTATAAATTCTTACACCCATATTATTACCTTACCGGCCATACTCAAGCAGGCGTTACTTCCGCCAGGCTTTGTATTTTTGCAAGTTGGAGCGGAGGCTATTGTATCCTACCCAGATAACCCTTCAAAACTGAAGCCCAGCTAGTGGAAGTACTGCCTGTTGAGAGTTTGCAACTGTCAGCCCTTTTGGAGAATTGTCCCTCAGGAAGAGAAGGGAGCCAAGGTCAGGTCTTTTTTCACAGGCAGACTGCATCCAATGACTGGTTGGTGCAGGGGTATACAGTCTTGATTCTAACACCCAATTTAGGACTCATTTGAAGAGCCTTTCTAGATTCAGAGCTTCACGTGGGGCCAGCTAAGAACTTTTGGTGACTGAATCACAGCCCGCCCTCTGCTTAATCCTGTTTCATTCTCTTCCACCACAGATGTTGCTCCTGAACGGAGTCTTTGATAAACTTTATGGAAACTAATGCTTTTAACATATGCTTTGTTCCCTGATATTGAACTGTATTAGTTATGATAACTCTGAATGATACACAGGTATTTTAAAATTTAATTAAATTATTTATCAATGTTTTATAGTTATAGTTTATTTATAGCAGTGCTGTTTGTTGGGTTAAGAGGCCAGACCCAGAAGCCAGAGTGCCTGCATTCAAACCAAGCTTCCCTGCTTAGTGTGCAATTACTTTAGGTGAGCTGCTTAAACTTAGGAGCCTCAGTTTCATGACCTTTTTTTTTTAATCTTGTTCAAGTACAGTTGTCTCCATTTTCCCCCCACCCTTCTCCCCTGCCCCACCCACCCCACCTCCTACCCTGAATCCTACCTCCCTTTGGCTTTGCCCATGGGTCCTTTATAATCAGTGTCATCATCTTTAAAATTAGAGTAATAAAAAGACCTAATGTAAACCATTCTATGGGGATGAAATTAATATTTTTATGGTGCTTAGAACACAAACATATGAGGTCCATGTAAATGTTTATTAAAGAAAATGAAAAATATAGCCAGTAATGTGTGTATGAAATTATCAGATAAAAAGGGTAACATTGTCTAACTCAGATATATATGTAATGGACATGGATAGTGTTGACTTAAGGGACACTGTAACCAGGGTCAAATTTAAGGACATTATTTGTATTAGAAATGTAATTCCCAGCATCGTAATTGGTGTTCGTTAAATGTGAAATCTAACTTTTGCTTTTTAATTGTTCATTCAGTCAGTCATTAGACCTTCGGAGAAAAGTGCTGTGTGCGGAATACTGCAGTTATCCCAATAGTAAGATCAGGTCCCGTGTCTCCATTAGCTATTGCTACAGATTTGCTGAAAAACAAATCTACTTTAAAATTCTGTGACTTACAACGACAAGACTTTACACTAACCCATATGTTTGGGTTAGCTGGGGTCTAGATAATTGAGGTGGGGCTTTTTTGTGTCATATCCAAGACTCCACACAAATAAAAAAAGTTTACTAACACCAGCTCTGTGAGCAAGTCAACATTTTTTACATTTTTAAATTGTATTTATGTATTTTTAGAGAGAGAGGAAGGGAAAGAGAGAGAGGGAGAGAAACATCAATGTGTGGTTGCCTCTCACATGCCCCTTACCGGGGAACTGGCCCACAACCCAGGCATGTGCCCTGACTGGGAATCGAACCGGCGACCCTTTGGTTCACAGGCCCGCACTCAGTCCACTGAGCCACACCAGCCAGGGCAACGAGCAAGTCAACATTTAATCTTACAGTATGGATTGGTTTAATATGCTTTTAGTTATATAAGGGAAATGATGATTCCATTTGATGTAAAAAATCCATTCTTATATTTTCCTCTTTTGCCTAGACACAGAACTCATGACCTTTTGCTACTGTTTATGCTTCCTGAATTGTAGCTAAAATGGCTGCCTTTCTTATAGCAACTGGGCAGGTACTGGTTCCCCTGCCTTCTTGACAGAAATAGACAGAGTCATTATTGAGTTAAATTTATGTTTTTATCACATGTAAACGATGCTCTGATATTAACCACAAATTCTGTCACAAGAAAAACTGACAGGAGAATGAAGGCAATTGGTGAGATATTCTTGTACGCAAGCAATTAATTCCTGGGTACGTCAGCAAACTGCAAATATGAAATTGGTTTATTTGTGAGGATTCAGTTTTGAGACTGCTAAGCTGGTAAAAAAGAGGTTTTATATATATAATGATTATAACATATGTAATTCTAATATGCAGTTATATATACATATATTTGTTATATATGTAGAATTGTATACACATAAAACATACAATTCTATATAATATACAGTTACATATAGCATAACATGCATGATGTATTTATCTCTCTATGCACACATGTTTAGGTAGTTAAAAAGTGTTAGATAATGGGTAGATTACATTCTAACCATTTTCAGTTCCTTATATGTGATTTATATTTCTGAGGCTCTCTATTTTTCCCAAACCCAAAGACTCACCCCCCAAATAGTGGGGGTGTGACATCTTATTACCACCATCTATCTTTTTTACCATCGAGAAGTGTCTCATTATGCATTTATCCCCATTATATCTGTCACCACATGAAAGCCCAATCTTCTGTGTCATCCTTCATTCTCTGAACTGTTAACACCAAGGGCAGTGTACATCTCCTTTCCTGGCTATAATTCCCATCCGTTCCGAAATTCTAAAATCGTGCCACATCACATTCTGGAGATTTTAATCTGTCGTCAGGAAAATCACTTATATCCCCTATGTCAATGTCTCTAATGTTCTCCATGCCTTCTTGCACTGCTTGACACCTGGCTCTCTCCCCCGTGAGGACAATGCTTCCCCTGCCCAGCTCTTTCACGTAGTGGTTCTTTTCTCTCCTACACCTTCCCTCTCTTCTAAAAATCTTTAGCTTTCAATCTTAGGCCATCAAACACAATCGCCCATCGAAAGTAGCTAATTATCAACTTTACATCGGTCCCTCCTTCCTAGAAGGTTTTATAGTTCCATCTCCAACTGTTTCTATAATTCTTGCAGATTTTAATATCCTGTCTGTAACTGTCCCTAGTCTTCTTGCTCTTGAACCCATTACCACCATTCACTCCTGGTTTCATACCCTAGATCAAGTCATTCTCAATAAACTGAAATCCCTCCATAACCTCAGTTTTTAGTAGCTCATCCTCTTACCTACCACCTTTTGATATCCCAATTCCAGGAATTCTTCAAATTCCTTCCCTCCCCATGTCCTCCCTTCACGTAATCCATTCCATGATCCATAACTACCATTAACTCTCAGGCATATACTCTCATCTTCTGTACTTGTCTCTCTGCTCCCGACTTACTTGATGTACTTGTCAATGGTGAGTTCATTCAAGCCTGCTTGTCTGTTCACATGAGTGTGGCTGGAGAAAAGCATACAATCATGCTGGAAGGGCTCACTTTCAATCCACAACTATTAATCTTAAATGGGTCCTAAATGACACCTGAAAATCATATCACATTTTCTGAGCTTTCTCCCCCTGCCCATTTCATACCTTTTCCTTTCTTCTCATGCAGCCCAAACCACCACCCATATTCTCACTCTCAACTGATGATTGATAATTCTTATTTATTGAGAATACAGAGGCAATCAAATGAGAACTTCCAAAAGCCCTTACCACCTCAACAGCCCAGACACATGTACATGTGGCCATATGGTTTGAATTCCCTCCTTTTATTGTGGAGGAATTGCCAGAACTTTTGTTCAGGTCATTCTCTCTCTGTGTTCACCAGGTACCATCCCCAACTGGCTCCAGACGTTCTTTATCACTAACTTTATCTGTTTCTCCTTCTAATTCATTCTCATTTGCATATAAAATGCTACAATTTCTCCTGTCTTTAGAAGAAACTCCTACACCCACACCACCTCCTTCAAGATAACTTCCCATTTCCTACCCGCTTCATGCATAGCAAAGCTCTTCAAAAGAACTGAGGAAACCTCAAGAGTTGAGAGCTCCAATTTTTTAGCTCTTGTTTCCTGTCGAACCGGTTTATGCAAGATTTATTGTTACGCTTCATCTGAACAACTATTGTCAAGGTCCTTACTCTCCTTATGTTGCTAAATTCAATGACTAAATCATACTTCCCAGCTTACCCCACTTCACAGATGATCATCTCCTCCACTCTGAAGCAGTTTTTCACTTGTTTTCCAAGACACAATACTGTTCTAGTTTTTTTCTGCCTTGCTTTCCACAGTGTTAGTGTTTTGCCTCATTCTTCCTCTTCTTACATCCTCTAAATGTTGGAGTTTGCCAGGACTTAATCTTTGGATATCTTATTTTCTCTATTTACAGTCATATCTTCAGTGATCTCATCATTATTACAAGCAAGCATGGTGTAGAAAGAATGGATACCCTTCTTATCTGTGTCTTCCCTCCGCAGAATACCTAAATGTCCAAGTCTGGTTTTAGTGATAAAGTAACTTTTGTGAGTTTAAATGATACTTCCTAAATGTGATTATTTTGAGATGCATGGTTGATTTGAATCAGCTCTTGCCGCTTTGTGCT
>VMDR010018870.1:0-18805 GCA_007922815.1 Macrotus californicus
ACTTAGAAAGCACCTGTCTTTTAATTTGTATATTTAGATCATTTACATTTAATGTAATTATTGAATGTTCAGAACAAATCTGTTTTTTTTCCCTGTTCCCTCCCTCTATCCCGTATTATTTATTTCTCTTTTCTTGACTTCTTGTGATCTACTTGAACAGTTTTTAGTGTTCCTTCTTGATGTATTTATAGTGCTTTTGAGCACATCACTTTATGTAGTTGGGGTTTCTGGCACTTATTTTAGATATTACAATAGGCATACATAACACATCACAGTGTCCTTGTGTCAACATTTTACCACTTTGAGTGAAGTGTGAAAATTTACACCTATATATATGTCCCTTTGGTTTCCCCACTTTTAAATATCTTTTTCTTGATCATAAGGTGATGTATAATTTTTGTTTCAATCATCAAGTATGATTTTTAAGACTTATGAGAAGTCCGTATTTCTGTGCTTTTTTTGCTGTACTTTCTTCCTGACTAATGGTCCTAGATTCCTTCTTTCAGCATTTCCTTTCTTTGAAGAACTCCCTCTAGCCAATTTGTAAGGGTAGGTCTGCTAGCGACCAATTCTCTTTGTTTTCTTTTGTCTGATAATGTCCTTATTTTCCCTGCGCTCCTCACTGGATATAATATTCATGGCTGACAGTTCTTTTCTTTCAGCACTTGGACAATCTGGGAAACATTCAGCCATTATTTCTTAAAATACTCTTTGAGCCTAAGTCTGTTTCTCATGTCTTCCTGGGGCTCTGGTGATGGATCTCTTGTCATTGTCCCACAGGTTCCTGAGGCTCTGTTCATTTTTCCAGTCTATCTTAGGTCTGTTGTTCAGGGTGAATCCTATCGATCTATCCTCAGGTTTACTGATTTCTGTCTTCTGTGATTTACTCTCCCTACTATTGAGCCCACCTAGCAAGTTTTTACTTCTGTTGCTGTTATTTTTTAGTTTGATGACTTACATTTAATTCTTTTTAAAACAAATTTTAATTATTAATTTAAATTACAACTTATATTGAGGTGTAATTGACAGATCATAAAGTTTGTCTGTGTAAAGCATACGGTTCGAGAGTATACCATCTTTCCCTTCTCAAGTTCTGTTACTTCTCCAACTCTGCTCCAGGCCTGCTCATTTTCCCTTGAACTGACTTTTCTCTTTTTTTCTGCACGTTCCACGTGTCTCCACCCAGATCTTGTACCACAGGTTCAGTCCAGATGCTCTGTCTGTCTTAAATACTTTCTTTTTTCAGTCTAGGGAGAAGTGACTGCTGCTTCTCTGCAGTGTTCACTACATGGAAGGGGGTGGTCACAGTCTGTATTAGACTCCTGTATTTGGGTACACCATCGATCTCCCCTGCTAGACTGTAAACTGAGTTATTCCACGGTCATTTTTGATCCCTTACTGTGTGCCGAACCCCATTCTAGGTGTTGGAGATAAAAACAGAAAATAAGGCACAACAGCTATCCTGAAGGAGTTTATATTACGGGAAGAGTACAGGCCCATAAGGAAATAATTGCAATTAGTGTTGTAAGTATACAAGTGGATGTTTTTACAAGTTCAGGCAGGTGGGATGATCTCTTCTATATTTTCAATGTGGTCACATTTAGCACGCTGCTTCACTAAGAGCAAGTGCTTGAAGGATGTGCTAAATTGATGAAACAAAATGTATGATTGGTTTCTGACTCTCAGGTGTTAAAAGGAGCCATCAAATATCAGAAAGCAGGGGTGCCTCAGAGTCGTTCACCCAAGGGGCACGTGAACGCACAAGTTCCCTGGGAGCGTTTGATGTTACATTAGAGATGCAGTGTTCTTTGGAAGAGCTGTAGAAATCACATACTAAATACAGTGATTTGAAAAAAAAAATGCCATGTTAAATAGTAGCAATTAAGTATTTTACATAAAAATAATAATAGCTATTACTTGTTTTGTGCTTACTACGTGACAGGCCTTTTTAAAATGCGTTTAGGCATTAATTCATTTAACCTCATCACAGTCCTATGTGGAAAATATCACTACTTATATTTAGTAAGTCCAGACACGGAGGCGAAGACTAGTTAAGCAGTCTGGCCAAACTAGTAAGGAAACCGCCAGTTGTTCTTTTCCTCTTTTAAGAAATTATTTGATTGGTGTTCAATTACAGTTGTCTGCGTTTGCTCTCCTCCCCCCACCCCACACCCCACAGTGTTTCTCAACAGTGTTTCTCCTGTTTTGGTAAACCAGTGTCTGAAGAGGGACTGGGGTCTTTGTTGTTTTGCCTTCTAATAGCCCTCTTTTCGGTCACTTGTCTAACTTTTGGGTCAACCATCGAACGTGGGTCCAGCCCTTAACTTGACAGACAGATTCCGTGTTAAAGAAAAAACCCTCACAAACCCAAACGGAGTCTGTCACTCGTGCCCAAATCCCACAATACCGAACTTGGATTGAACACCTGACCCAATTTCAGTCTCAGTCTCTCCTAGAGATGTACCATGTCTTTGCCATGTATAATGCACACTTTTTTGCCCAAATTTTTGAGGGAAAAATCATGATGTGTATTATACACATGGGTAGTAGCGATTCGGTACCTGTAGAAAAGTACCTGTATAAAAGTTTTGAATTGTTTTATTTATGCTTGTGCTTTAAAAATGGAACTCTAGAAAGCAATAATGATATCCACATGCAAAGTAATACCCTGGAATACGATAATTGGTTTTATATATACATAAAAATTGAATTAAAAGGTTTTTTTTCCTGAGAGCTTGGGCCAAAAACGTGGGTGGGCATTATACACGGGAGTGCATCATACATGGCAAAATGCGGTCATTTAATGAACCAGTGTGTACTTTTCCAGTCCGGCAGCAGTCAGGTAACCTGTCACACTGGCCTTCTACACCCTCCACGGAGACAATCTGCATGATGAAAACCCTTCTGTGCTCTTCCCCCAAAGAGAGGGGTCCCAAAGAATCCACTCTTAACTTCTTAGTCCCACCCTCTTTCTGCCTACATAAGTAGTGCTCATTTTTTCAAAGTTGGAACATTCTTTCAGGGCTTCTTGAATTTGTATCCGCAGGCTATCGTCCTCAGGATGGCCCAGATAAAACTCTTCCTTAAATTTCCAGGGGCTCAGTTTTCTTTTCGTTGGTAGAAGATAGTGCACTCTAGAGGAAAGGTGGCTTGTAGAGTCTATGTGTGCAGTTGTTTGGAGCTTGACCTCATACCTTATACCCTCATTGAGGCCCTTGTAGGTAGTATAATCTCTCCTTTTTAGGTAAAGGCAGGGCACAAAGTTCTGGCTCAATCGTAAGACATTAGTGATGGAGACAGAATTATTAGACAAAGCAATCAGTGTAAGTGCCCATTGTGTATTTAACACCGTAGGTTCAGTTGATGCCTGATTAAGTTTGGCAGGTTGGCTATCTAGATGAGATAATTGAGCTTAAAATAATTTACATTAAATCTGCATTTTAATACTAGCCTTCATTGTTTCCCTCAAGTTCATCAGATTTACAGCAGTGTTGCATTTTGGGCTTAGACAATTATTTGTTCATGTCCATGTTCATGGACAATTGTAACTTGTTAGATTAAGTTGTGTATTGGACAACTTGTAAAATTCTCCAAGGCTCAAATTCATCTATGAAATGGAGATAACAGTGTTACTTCTGAGACTGTGAGGGCTCAGTCATGTCCAGTCATAGCAGATACTCCGTGTCAGCCATTAGCACTAGTAGTGGGTCAGACGCTTTGCATTTCTAGGTGACAGCTCAGTCATTTGCACGTACTCAGTGTCCAGCTCTTCCTGTCAGAGGCCCTATTTCAGCACTGCTGCTTACAGAACAGCACTTGGAGACTCTGTTTAAGAGAAAGGAAAAGCCTCTAATTATTGTCTGTCTACTCAAATAGTCCCTTGTTTCCTATCTTTTCTTTCGCATTTCATTCCAAAAGAGCACCTCTATGTTCCGACTGCCATCGATTTTAAATCACGGAGGAGAGTTGATGGGATAGGAAAACATCAACAGTTACGGAGCACCCACCACCTACCAGGCAGCTTGCTAATCCCTTTGTTGTTCCCATTTGGTCCTTACAACACACTTCCAGGTTCGGTGTTTTGCTGATTTTATAGAGAGAACATTGGGGTTTACATAGGTTAAGCAGTTTGCTCAAGGTCACGATGCCAGTAAGTTGTACAGCCAAGGATGTTGCTCATTTATTGCCCTGGAATGCCCCTCTATTAAGATAGTTAATAAATATTAAAAATCTGGACACTGCTTCGAATTTGACATGGCAAAGAACTCTAAATTCCCTCCGGTCATTCTTTGCCTAAGCATTTTTTTAGCGATTGAAAAAAAATTTCCATCTCTGACTTTTTAGACCATTAAAACAATTTTCTCCACACAGGTAGACTTTCTGAGCCTTCCTTTTTAATTTTACACATTTAGGAAGTCTCACTGCCTTTTAGTTTTTTCTATCAGTTTCCTAGGGCATTTGCAAAGGGCATAAAATACTAGTTCCTCGCCACCTTTAGCTCTGTAGTCAGAGCTATTGGGAGAGAACGGGGAATTTGATGAAGTTTTCTCAGGCAAGAAGTTTCCAGGGATTCCAAGAAGTCCCTGGAGGCACACGGTGGATTTGGAGGGAGCAGCTAACTGAAAAGTCAGGGGCATCACCCTGGGGCCTCAGTGTCAGACCCCAGCTCTGTCGCTTCCGTCCTGACTTTCAGCAGGTTGTTCAGTCTCTCTGAGCCTCTTTTTCTTCATCCATAAAATGAGGATCGTAATTCCTAACATCACAGTTGTGAGGGTTTGATTAGGCAATATATGTAAAACGGCATAGTTCTTGATAAAGTGATTTACTTTAGAAGTAATTTACTTGAATTTTATAAGGAGGAGTTGAAAACTCCAACAGAGAGACTGGAGAAGAAACGCTGATTTGCATGTTCCTGAGCCATGTATGTCGGAAACAAATTTGGTGAAAAGGTGAACCCTGTATCAGTTCACTCTACGTGTCTTTGGGACCAGCTGGCCCATGGGCCAGTTCTTACAGCCTCTTGTAGAACGGATCTGTTTCTAGCAGCTCCGTGGGTTGATCCAGCCTGACGCTCTCCTCTGCTGGGTAGGACCTCTTGTCCAGAAACCGTGGGCCAGGCACTCTTAGCACTTTGCACCTGCTAGCTCATTCTTGTGCTCACAACTCCAGGCAGTACCAAGAGAGGGTATGTGGGAGAACAGCTGCAGTTGATAAAGGCTCACAGAACTGTCAAGAAGTAAGCTTCCCCCCCTCCCCTGCCCTGCACCCCCTCCCCACGATTTACCGCTTAAAACTGGCAGAGACAGGCTGGATCCAACATGGTGACTAATTTTGTCCAGCGTAACCCCTAGCCTCAAAACACACTCATTGTAATACATTAGTATGCCAAACAACACACCCCAGGACCACCACAATCAGAAAAGGAAAGCGCACGTCAGGACGCAGAATGGCCCAGGGAGATCCTCTCCACTTTTTTCTGGAAAGACCCTGAGAATATTCCTACCCTTCACTGAATATCCTGCCCCCCAACCCCAATTAAATGAACCCCAACAAAGGAAGCAAATTCTGCTAAAGGGGGGCTGTTCTACTCACTGCCTCACTGATGAACGCACTTTTACTTTAAACTCTGCTGGCTCAGATTTGAATTCTTTTCCCGCGCAAAGCTGAGAGCCCACAGTGGGGCACGGACCCACGGAACCCTGCATCAGTTCGGTTACTGTCCCCCTACAGGTGAGGAAACAAGGCACAGGTAAGTAGGCCAAGCTCCCATGGCAGGAGCAGAGCTGGAACCAGGATGCAGGGGTAGACAGCTTGGTTCTAAACTGTCGTGTTGTGTTTTCTGATATATGTGCTTCCTGAAGAAGACAATGTGCACTTTTGATCATTTTTTTAAATTAAGAGAAAGACTTGGGTGATTTAGAGCCGTATACCCCTCTCCCCAGTTCTTCTTACAACAGTCTGAGCTGAACCTTTGGGGGTGAGGGGGGAAGGCTGGTTCCAGCATCTGACTCCTTGGCTAGGTTCCTCCGAAGTAAATGGAGCTGAAAGTCCTCCTTGTGTGACCTCCCAGCCTACCCCCTGCTCAGCTCGAAGTCATGAGCAAGTCGTGAGCCTCTGCACAACTCCAGAGGCTGTGGAGGAAAAGTCTTCATTAACAATGCGTTGATTTGTGACTGCACTTTTATAAAAAGAACAGTTTTAATAGAGGCTTCTGCAGCTTTTCCTTTTAAGTGTAGTGTTTTTGGTTACTTGCAACGTACTGAACAGGAATTAACTTTTAGGTGGGTCCGAGGAATCTTCAGATGTGTTGCTGCTCGCACTTTTTTTTTTTTTTTTCATTGAGTAGAAGGGTGAAAAGAATGTGAAATTTCAGGGAGGATTGTCAGGAAAGAGAATTTCTTCTCCGTTGATGAAACACAGCCCACGGGGGGTGGGGGGACATCTTTCACTCAACTCCGACTTTAATTATTCCCGACGATGAAAAAATTCCCGTCTTGTCTGAAAGGGAGAGTGAAAGCTTGTCATTTTAGTCTTGCACTAAAAAACTTACAAATATGTTTAAGAGAGGAAAACAGGGCCAAGTGGAAATGTTTGCTCAGGTGAAAGTAGGGCTTAGTCACTCCAGTCCAGGAAAAGGAAGTGATTTATCGAGAGCCTACCACGTGCCAGGCACAGTCCATACATCACTTTATTCATTCTCACCTGGCGTCCATGAGGTAAGCATTGTTTTCCCTGAGGTGCTGGGAAGAGCAGTCATCCTTAATTCCCCTCCACGTCCATGTCCCCTCCTCCGCACCCAGACACCAGTGGTGGCCTCAGAGAGAGGAGCTGCTTAGAGGCAGCGATCTATTGGAAAGTGGGCAAAGGAAGGGAAAGTGGAGGGCATAGCAAATGTGTTTCCACTTTGCCCACTTATGTAGGAGGACCGCAGGGCGTTATGGGAGAGCTAGACCTCCCGGTTTTCCAGTCCACCCTTTGCCACCACCAGCACCTCACAGGAAGTCCAGACTGGGGACTTGGCATTTTAATGCTGTTTTTCCTTTAGCCTGTGTTCTTCCCCTCATTCACCTGGACGGTCACGATGGTCTCTTCAGCTGCACTTCCTGCTTTCAGTCTCATCACGTCCAGCCCATTCTCCGCACTGTTGCTGATTAGAAATGTGATATTACACTTCTGTTTATTGTGCTCCGTAAGTATCACTCATTGCTTATAGAAAGAGGTGAGTAAAAAATAAAAACAGGTAGGTCTCAGTAAGGGCCAACTAGTCAGTATGAGTAGGGGTTAGCCAGGTACCTGTAGGTTTGAAAGCTGCACAGGCAAGAACAATGTGTGTCCTTGTTAAGAGTCAGTGACCCAGAGTATCCAGGCTCCTCGGTGCGGCACACAAGGCCCTCCGTGGTCTGGCTCGTGCTCAGCTCTGCGGCCTCACCTCTCACACCATGCTCCCCTTACCATACGCTCCAGTTACAGCTCTATACCTGATGTCCCTCAACTCACCCCTCCCCGTTCCTGCACCCCACTGCTCCATCCTTCTGTCAGGAATGCTCTGCTTTTTTTCGTTGACATCTTGGGGTGACATCTTTAACATCAGCTCAGGAGTCACTCCCAGTAGAGACAAGGACCCTATCTCTTTTGGGTCCCCACCGTACATCTTGTGTTCGTCTGCAACACCAGCGCATTAATTTGTTTAAATGGCTGCTTTCCCATCATAGATTTGGAACACCTTTGCCTTTTGAGTCCTGAGTGTATAATGTTTTGGGTTAATACGTGTTTATTGAATAAAATGAATATACTTTACAGTCAGTCCAAGGTCACACAACCCTTTAGGACTATCTAAACCCCATGCTCTTCTGTTCTACTCCCCACAAGAAACTCTGACGTAGAAATATTAGGTAAATTGTGGACACACTAAAGCACCCTTTCTCTTAGTGATGGCCCCAGAGACCCATCCCAATGCATGTTACATGCTTAAAAATTACTATATTGAGGCTATACAGATAATTGGTACCTTGCTTTTCATCACTTAATGTTACATTAATATATTCTGATTAAATGTTATCTTAAGAAATATTTATGCAGCTAAATAATATTCCATTGTATTTGTATTAATTTTAATCTAGTTTTTTTCAAACTGTGGCTCACAACCCCTTTAGTAGATTGCAATCAACACTTAAAAAAATAAAAGTGGATGCATTGTATGTAGTAAAGATATGCATTGTCTCATAAAGATATGTGTAATCAAAAGAAAAAAGTAAACAAAACATAACCAGAGACATTGAAATTAAGAACACTCTAACAATAGCCAGAGGTGAGGGGGAAGGGGACAGTGGGGGGAAGGGTTTTCAGGAAACACTATAAAGGGCACGTGGACATAACCATGGGGGAGGAGGGTGGAGCGAGGGAGGGAGGTGGAATTGGCTGGGGTTGTTTAGGGGGGGTGGAATGCAGACAACTGTAATTGAACAACAATAAAGTAATTAAAAAAAAGATATGTATTATCTTATGAAGATTTGTTTCAGATTTTATATATGTCTGTTTATATACATGCAAATGTGTGTTTGGCATGTGAATGTATAATAGTCAAAAAGTTCAGAGACCACTGTTTTAAGCATTCTTCAAAGGAGGACATTTAGCTTATTTATATTTTTTACTATTATAAATAACACTAATGGATTTCTCCGTGGGTAATTTCTTGAGTTTGTTTTCCTAGAAAAGATAGATAAGGCAAATAATTGGGTCCAAGAGTCTGAACTATTTAGTCTCCTGATATCTTCTACCAAATTATTATCTAGAAAGATCATGGCCAATTATACCCCTGGCAACAACATATGATAAACTCTGGTGACTTTTTTGGAATTGGACCCTGAGTAATGGACATTCCCAGGCATTAGATGAAGAAAGCACATTCCAGGCAGAGAAAGCAGAACAATGAACAGAACTGGGATGGGGTGCTGAAAGTGCCTGTCGATTCGGGGAATAGAAGGTAGTGTTGTGTGTAGGTGGTGGTTGAAAAATAGCAGGCATCCCGGGTTCGAGGGCTTTTTGTACCTTGCCAAGTTTTTGATCTTTGTTTTTTGGGAACTGGAGCACCAAAAGGTTTGAGAGCAGAAAATGAAGTGATGAGATCTCTATTATAGAAAGACAAAATGGAGGGGAAAGTAAGCTTGAGAAACCAGGTAGGAGGCTATTTAAATAATTCAGGTGAGAAATGCTGAGAAACTGGACTGGAGTCACAGAGGTGGGGACAGAAAACAAGGCACCACTTAGATGCTTCCTACATAGAGTGACAGGGCTCGAGGACTTATAGTTAGATGGCTTATGGTCAGTAATGGGGGTGTCAGAAACAGGGGCCCAGTCAGTGTGAGGAGAGTGGACGGTAGGAAGGTACACCCCGGGGGGCTCTGCATCCTCTGGCCCTGCTGCAGTGGTTGTAGCCTCTGCGTGGCTGGGGTTTGGCTGTGTTTCTGGGATGCTCGATAATGGGGTGAGATGGGACACAGTCCGAGTGTGCGGCCATTGAGAAGCATCCTTGGTTTTTCACCACGCTATATATTCTTTTCAAAAACTGAGGAAGCTAGTTCTGAAGGACAAAACTTAGAAATCCATATATTCGGTGGTGGGAAGTTTGACCTTGGATTTGAGATTCAGACTTGGAGAAGGATCGTGAACAACTTTAGTATTTGAGTACTTTGGGGCATTTATGAATGCTGGAGTAAAAACGAGGGCTCAGGGAAAAGGCAGGATTGCCTACGGCTAAACGTCTCATTTTGTCATTCTGTACTTCTGTTTATTAAATAGGCTGAGGCAGAAGATGGAAGATACTTACCTGCATTCCTTCAGTGACGGAGGCATGCCTAGAAAGCTGAATTTTTGCAATGGCATAGTGGGTATGCGTATATGGAACTCCTGCTCCTCCTCTGTGTTTTTCAAGATTTCATTCAGATTATTTTCAACAAATATTTATTAAACACTTACTGTGCCGGGGACTCCTCTAGTTGTAGAGATGCAGCAGCAAACAAGAGGAATTTTCTTCCCTCAAAGAAACTTATTTCTGACAATTGTACCACAAATCAGTATTCGGAAAGCCATCCCAAACAGTATCAAGTCATAGATACACGTGGCACTCTCAATCCTTCAGCATTCTAGATTCTAGATGAATTGGTGAGTGTGGCTTTATGGTTCTCAAGACCATTTAAGCAGATTTCCCTCTTTTCATCAAAATCCACCTACAGTGGAGCCTACGTAAGTTACGCTAGTATGTAAGTATGACTCTGGTTCCTCTAACAGTAGCAGAGTGTGTTCTGGACTTGGATTCAGGAGATACAGTACTTGGCTGGCTAGCTGTGTAACCTTGGCCTATTGACTTAACCTTTGCAGCCTCGTTCCACTTTTGTAAAAGGAGTACCATGATATCTGCCCCACTCATTGTACAAGGTAGTTGTAAGTTTCAAATGAGATTATAGTTGTAAAAGTTACTTTGAAAGGTATAAGGGGTAAAACAAATATAAGGTTATTATCTCCCAGGGTCTTATATGGGCTTGCCCAGACCCAAGGACAGTCAAGTTCATTGTGACTTTGGATTCTGCAAAGAAGGCAGGGAGAGGATAATGTACCCCAGTAATGTGCTATTGGGATAGCATTGCATAGAGAAGATCCCAACTCTGAGTTAGAATCATAAGGACTTGGGAATATTAGAGCGTGCCAGAACAAGGACTGCTCCTGAAAAATCGGCTTCACCATGCTGCCAGTCCCCGGCACTTAGCACCGTAGTGTCGTGAAGACACGTCCTGATCGATAGAAATACTCTGGTAAAAACGTATCTGCAGTGCGACATGAAATGGTGCGATAGTTTTTTGTTTGTTTGTTTTTATTGTTATGTCCAGGTTAAAATGTAGGCAGTGCCTTCCATGACGTGATATGCTTTACCCAGGTTCTCTCAGATCTTTTTAGGTCTCGGGCCCTGCTTGTTCGGTAGCTCTCGGGTGACACCTGCTGCAAACTGTAGGAACTGCAGCCCTTGAAAAGTCAACATTTGGGTTTCCGCAGGCAAGTGCCGTGTAACGGATTAGGAAGTACACTGATCCCACGAACTTCTCGTAGAAACCAGTTCACTGTGCCGCGGGACACCGCGTTCTTGCTTAGCTGGTGCACAGGTGGGAACTGAACGTGATGTCTATTAACGAGCATCCGTGAGTGCTGCGCTGGGCGCTGTGCTGCCCCCGCGCGGTGCGAGAGGCTACCGGGCGCGGCGGAGTGCCCTGGCCTTGGAGTTCCTCGCGACCTGCCCCTGAGGTGCAGCCCTGCCACTTACCTACCCCCTTTGTAAGCTTTCTGTGGGTCATAAAATCCACCTTGCCTCTGCCACTGGGTTGTTATGTGGGTCAAAGAGCATGCATATGACAACTTTCGTAGACTGTGTATACACAGTGGTGGTGTTAAGACATCCTCAGACCTTACCCCCCCACAGCCGAGTGTAGTGTAAGCAGTAAACGGTAATGACACGAGACCCATGCACAACATCGGCAGCAGCAGTGATAACAATAGCCAACACTCTGTGGTGTTTTGATGCTGTGACAGCTCAGCTAAGCTGGGACTGCAACTCCCAGCATTCCTTCCCCGTGTGGTTCTGGGTTGCGGTGGGTCACAGGAGAAACTCATGCAAGGTTTGGAAGGGGGAGCGACCCAGCAGCCTGGGTGAGGGGAAGGTTGGAGGAGTGTGTGGGGTTACACTGGTTGGTGCTGTTGCCTTTCGCCTTCTGTGAATTTATGGGAGTCAAGCAGCTACTGGGACTGTGGCTCCTTCTGCCCCCACCGAATCTCCTTCGGTGCCTCCACGTTCAGGTAGGCACGTGTGCAGCTCAGAGGACAGCCCCCGCATCCTTTTCAGGACACCAGCGGTGTACTGGCTAAGTGCTGTGAGAGCCGGCAGGTGGGTTCTACGGTTCCTTGCTTTCCTCTGCTTTGGTTCCGAGTTCCTCTGCCAACTGCCTGTCCTTCTGGCCTAGCCCCTCCCGCCACCAGCAGACGCAGGGGCAAGTCTTCCTCAGCGGTAGTGAGTCACAGCTGTCCCTGTGGTTCCTGGTTAAGGATTTTTCTCTGACCCTCTAGCTTTTGCTCTTGCAGACCTTTTCTTACCCAGCTTTTCTCACAGTAGTGTAAGGTCTGATCCCTCAAATAAAACCCTTACTCCTTATGGGTCATAGGGTTCCCTGATCAAACCCTCTGTGGTACATGCTTATAGAGACTCTCCTAAACGTTTCACATATCTTTACATACCTAATGTACAAAAACGCCTGGTGAATAGGTCCTATTTTTATCTGCACTTTGAAAAAGAGGAAACCAAGGCATAGAAAGGTTGAACTTGCTGGATAACTTGCTGAGCGTCACAGAGCCACTAATGGGCCGAGCTGGAATTTGAGTCCCAGCTTCAGTTTGGCTCCAGAGGCTGGGCTCTTGCTCCCTGTACTGTGACGTCTCTTCTGGTCATTCGTTTCACAGCTGTCGTCATTGCAGTTCAGGGTCGGGACTGAGCCATGAGGGCTGCAGCTGCCTCTCAAGGGCAATGCGAGTTGCAGGAAAGAGCAGAGCCCGAAGGTACAGGTCCTGGGCATCAGAGCAAATGTGAGCTGCACCTTGGGTACCGATCCACAAGGTCAGGAAGTAGTCAAAATGAAACCCAAGGTCCAAGGGCTGAATGGAGGAACAGGGCTGGTTGGGTTCTCAGGGGAATCCCACACAGGTTAGCGTGACAGAGATCTGAATGCAGGCATTGAGAAGCTGGTTAAAAGGACCTGTGGATCAGGAGTAGGATTCCAGTGGGAATTCATTTTCCTCACATAATGATTATGGCAGAAGTAGAAGAAGAGGAAATGCTGGTCTAATTATGACTAGATGGGCAGCTATTAATATTAACCTTCCTAGTTGCCCTTTCCTTAGCACTGAACCTGGGGGTCTGGGGCAATTTAAGCCCACAAGTGGTGTTAAATGGGTATGTGTGATTTGTGCCATAGTTTTCTTTGAGGATCCATTTTCCTTCATTCTTTGTGGTTCAGATGGGGCTGCTCGGTCCCCTCACTGTATCCCCAGGTTCAGAGAGTAGCATGTGACCAGGCTCGGGCAGCCAGAGCCTGTTTGCCAGATCTGTTGAAGACAGTGATGGTTGGAGTTGGATCCATTCCCCTGGCCTCGGTGATTGGTTTGTGGATAGGCACATGATATTGGCAGGACCACTCCATACTGTCGGAGTGATGGCTTTCCTTTGTGGCTGTGGGCTATAAGCACAATATTGGTTGGAACTACTGGTGGGCCATCTTGTCCAGCCAAATGAAAGGACATGTCTTTTTGGAAAGGACGAACCCAATGTGCAAAGAAAAGCGAAACCAGTGACACTATTTGGAAGCCTGTGTCCAGTCGTACCTCAAGGTCTGGCTCTGGGCTGCTGCTTCCAATGTGGTAGTCACCAGCACAGATGGCTAGTCCCAGCTGAAGTGTCCTGGAAATGTAAAATACAAATCAGAGTTTGAAGACTTACTGTATAAAAAAAAAAGTCTTAACAATTTTAACATTCTGATTGCATGTTAAAAGTAGAATAATTATAGATATATTGGATTGGTAACATGTATTAATATTAATTTCACCTGGAACTTTTTACTTTTTAAGTGAGTCTGTTAATTTTAAATTAAATGTGTCTCACATCAAATTTCTATTGGTCAGGACTTCTTTAGACGTTTTAGTTATGGTAGCCAGTAAGTTCTAATTTGAACTGAGATTTGTTACTTGGAAATGAAGAGGACGGACCTGTATTTATTAGAACCCAGCTAGGGAGGTTAGGAAGGCACAGGGGTGCCAAGCAGAGCCCTGCATAAATCATCCGGAGGGAGACCGTAGAGCAGGAAGCTCTCCGTGTCTGTGGCTTCTGTGACCTCCCACATTGTGTCTCTTGTCCTCTCTTCTCAGTGCCAGACACAAAGGGACAAATGTTAGATACTTCTGTTTGGCCATTCTGCACTGCAAAGTCAACATGTTTGTAGCCAAGTGCAGTGTCCTTCCGGTCAACTGTACTCAAATATTTGAAATCATCCTTGATCTCACCGCCCACCCCTACCTCTTGATTTTCAACAAAACAGACATTTGAGCCAGGATAAAATATTAAGGTCCTCGGGTTGGGTGTAAACAGAATTCATAGGTACGAAAACCAGTTAGAAAGCCTGTTGAATCTTTTCCCATGCTCTTTGCTTGTCATAACTCTTCCAAGGGACAGAGGGAGGCAACTGCTACTTTCTGGTCCTACCTTTCTCCAGGAGAAAGCCCCTGGCCACCTCTTCTGGCTGCTGGTATTATAACTGCTTGGGTTAAATTATCTGCTTGATTCCTCTGCCCCCTTGTGGTACCAACAGATGTTGGTTAGTAGTGCACCCAATAAAAAAGAAGTCAAGGATGAGGGAAGTTGTATTAACTTGGTTCTCATTTGCTTATTTGTCTTTAGACAAGAAGAGCATATAGCATTTGACTCATTTACTTATCAAATTAGTACTAGAGAACAAACCTTATGTAGAGAACTTCATTATCTTCAAAATAATTTAAAAGAATACTTTAATATTAAGAGGGAAAGAAAGGAAAGGGAATAATTAGGGCTAAGACAAAGAAAGACCTCAAGAATGAGGCAGACAGAGAATAACAACAGGACATTTTTAAAATAAAGAGATGAGGAGAGATAGAGTGAGGAATACAGAGACATACAAGGAGAGATTTTTAAATGAGAAAAGCAATCACTATAGATGGAGGGTTCTGCAGAGTCCAAGACTATCTTCCCAAGAAGGATTTCTAGCAGTTCCGGACAAGGACTGTTGGGGTGGTGACGAAATTGGGCCTTCTGAAGAAACCAGTGAAGAGGCATTAGAACTAACAGCTAAGTCTCAACCAGCTGGGGGGGGGGGGGGGGCGGGGGGGGGGGGGTGGTGACAGGCACAACACTTGGTGCTCCTGATCAGACTGGTGCCCTCAGACTTCGCCTTAGTGGGGATCTCCACCTTCCTGTAAGAAGGGTATAAGACACTGAGGACAGAGGGCCACAAACAAAGCAGTGACAACGCAAGTCCATCCTGTCGCGGACTGTACCGGTCAGCTCCAGCTGCTCTAGCAGAATACCATTGACCGGTTGACTTAAACAATGGAAATTTACTTTCTCACAGTTCTAGAGGCTAAAAGTCCCAGACCAAGATGCCAGCAGGTTTGACTTCTGGTGAGGCTTCTGCTCCTGGCTCACAAATGGCTGCCTTTCCACTGTGTCCTCCACAGTGGATACCAGTCCTTTGATATTGCACTGTTAGGACCTCAGGTAACCTTAATCACCTCCTAAAAGCCCTGCCTTCAAATACATCACACTGGGGGCAAGGGCTTTAATATGTGGGTTTTGGAGGGACACAGTTCAGTGCACAAAAAGGGCCAAGTTAGAAAGTTGAAACATTGGTGGTGAGAAAGCCCTTCCCCACCTCAGCAGAGTGGTAGGCGTGGAGGGGGCAACGAGGTGACCAAGGGAAGGAGGGACAGCGGCAGTGTGGCGGTGGCCCTGGCGTGGAACAATGGCCAGGGAGAGGAGGTCCGGTTCTCCCATCATCTTCCCTGCGACAAGGACAGGAAGAAAATAGTCACTCCAGCCCTGGGAGGATCAGAGCTGAAATTTCCTCTGTGACCCTGCAGGTGAACTTGCACGGATTCTCAGGCACAAAGACCCAGTCACGGACTGTCAGGAAGGGGAGGGCCTCTGGCAGAGCTGCGTTCTGGTGTTTCCACTGGCAGGGACTCAGTTTCGTTTCTTAAAATTGCCCACATCTTTCTCTGGCTGTGACACCTGGGAGACATAAAGATAGTGACACAGAGGGAGACAGCAAGTAACGTGGCAGAGGGACATGTGAGGACTGACTGAAGGCAGAAGGAGATAAACCGACAGCCACGCACACAGAATGAGCTCCAGGCACACTAAGAAACCCAGCGGTACCTTCTGTCGTGGAGAAACTTTACTGTCTAGCCTCCTGGTGTTTTCCAGCCTTCTTAATGCTAGGTGGTGTTTTCCCCATCATGGGTGTAGGGGGGGAATGTGGTTTCTGATCCGGGTCCCTGAGATGGGATCTGGTTGGGGGACCAGAGGTGCCTTTGCAATCACTCCTGGTGTAGCGGAGCTGGAAGAGAGCCAGCGGGAGGGCTTACCCCGCTGTGTCCTCCGAAGCAGATGCACTTGGAAAAATGGTTAGTTTCCAGTGCGCCCTGCACCAGACTTTCCCCGTGCTAGTGAAGAATGTGATGGAGCAGGGTCATGCTCAGCATGTTTACACATCTGTTAGGGATGTTAGTGCAGGAGAAACAGGGGATGACTCAGAAGATCTGGGCGTTTTTGCAGTAGGTAGAGGAGAGACAACAAAGGGGCAGGGAATTAATGAAAATCAAGTTTCTGTTTAAGTTCAAATACCCCAAAGGCCTTGCTTAAGCCACTTAGAAAGCAGGGCACAGCCAGGCCAGTTTCACAAGGCTCAACATTCCTAGACTGGCAGCTGCCTGTGGTGGGTGTACGTAGCCACCTTATCAGAGGCAGGGATAGGAAAACAGGCAGCAGTAACAGGAGTGTGGCACATCCTTGGACACAAGAGCCATGCAGTACCTGGCAAGGTAACTCTTAGCCCTGAGGGCTGGTGTTTTCCCTCCCTCAAGGGCAGATCTGTGAGCCAGATTGCAAACGAAGCCTGCTTAGCAGCAGAATGAGTATCATGCACATTTTTTGGCCCAAATTTTTGAGGGCAAAATAAGGATGCACATTATACATGGGTAGTACTAATTCCATATCTATGTAAATGTTTTTAATTCTTTTATTTATGCTTATGTGTTAAAAGTGTAACTCTAGGAAGCAATAATGATATCTGTATGCAAAATAATACACTGGAATATGCTAATCAGTTTTGTTTCTAAATATAAATAAATGAAAAATAGAATTAAAAAATTAAAATGAAAGATTTTTTTCCTGAAAGTTTGGGCCCAAACCATGGGTGCACATTATACATGGGAGCACATTATACATGGGAGCACATTATACATGGGTGCACATTATACATGGGAGCACATTATACATGGGTGCACATTATACATGGGAACACATTATACATGGGAGCACATTATACATGGGTGCACATTATACATGGCAAAATCGAGTATCCTATGTGGGGGCTTTGTGTCCAGGAGGCTGAAGAGCCATTGGAGAGCTAGGTCAGCGGGGAGAAGAGAGTTTAGAGACTGTGTGAGAGGAAGTTGAAGGAATCATTGGTGCCTGGGGGGAGGGGAGGGATGTATGCTCCCCTCTGTGTGTGTGTGTGTGTGTGTGTGTGTGTAGCTGTCTAGCCTGAGGATGTGACATGGAGCTAATAAGTAAATAAGGCCTTTCTGCCTGGATAAAGGAGCTCAGAGATAAAGCTCCCCTCTCCTGGGTCATCTCCTTCTCAGAGTGCTCACCATCCCAAAGTTCCGTGTCTATGTTTGTTGTTGTTATTATCATTATTATGTCCCCTTTCTGGGATAGAATGGAAAGCCCCACACTTTGGAGAGAAGGGTATTTCTTTGCAAGGTTTATTTCAGTTAGTTGTAGTGGCTGGTAAGACACGTATCCCTGTGTTCAGAGTTCCAAGGCTGATGTTCCTCAGGATCACGCTCTACGTGCCGCAATTTCTTAGGAAGGTCGGAGCCAATGTTGGGTCTCTGAATTGTGGTCGGTGCCTCCGGAGACACTTGCCCAAGATTTTGTGGTCCTCTAGCTCTGCTTTTACTTCACGACCTCAGTAACCCTGGAGGCCTGATGGACCTTTGGTTGCTTGTGGGATCATGGTAGTAGGAGACGCAATGCATTGGGACCTGATCCCAGAACTAAACTGCCCCAGAAATTTGCAAGGTTCAAATCCCTTTTTACTTCAGAGCATGGGTTGGCACACCTTTCCTGTAAAGGGCCAGAGAGTAAATAATTGAGGCTTTGTGGCCCAGTTTCTGTTGGGACCACTCGATTCTGCCATTGTGACCTAAAAGCAGCCATAAACCATATGTAAACAATGAGTGTGGCTGTGTTCCAGTAAAACTGTTCACAAAAACAGGGGCTGGCTGCTGGCTGGATTTGGCCTGCAGGCCCTAGTTTGGTGACACCTGATATAAAATATGTTTTATAATCTTCCACCTTGAACTCCTGCCATCACCAGAACTACCTATATTCCACAGTAATCAGGACAGAGGGGAGGAGCTTGGAAATTCAAGGTTTGCTTTGTATGATGCTTTTAACTGGGTCTTGGCCCTTGATAAGCTCAGGTGGTACTCCTGATCAATCAGCACTTGAAAACCATCCTGAGTCTGAGTTACTGAACAGAGTTCCGAGTGTCCTCCCCATTGTCCTGTATCAACAGACAAGTCAAACACCAAGATGACATCACCTCTACCTGGCAAATGAGGGGCTGATGGAATAATCCAGCCTCAATTGCACCCTGATTATAAGAGGAGTCTCTACAATATTTCCAGATAAAAATGGAATTCAGGATCTCATTAACCAAAGTTAAGGAAACATCGGTGGGACAAATGCAAATGTAATTTTACTAGAAGTTGCCATTCTGCCTATGAGACAGGTAAGAATAAGAACAGATATTTTTCTGTGGCTTCACTGAAGGGTCTATGATTAGACTCATGGGTTTTGCTGGGAGATAAGTGAGAAATAGTTTATCTGTGTTGCTTTAACCAGTGTTTCTCCTATTCAGAGTGAGGTAAGCATCTTTTCATATGTTTATGA
>VMDR010018871.1:0-18808 GCA_007922815.1 Macrotus californicus
ACAGAATCACAGAAATGGAGATCACACGGAGGGTTATCATCAGGGGGGTGGGTGGGGAGAGAGGGGGAAAAGGTACAGGGAATAAGAAGCATAAATGGTAGGTAGAAGATAGACAGGGGGAAGTTAAGAGTAGTATAGGAAATGTAGAAGCCAAAGAACTCATATATATGACCCATGGACATGAACTAAAGAGGGAGAGTGTGGGGGGGAAGGGGTGTGCAGGGCGGAAGGAGGGGGAAGATGGGACATAGCATAATCAATAAAATATATTAATAGCATAATCAATAATCAATAGCATAATCAATAAAATATATTAAAAGAAAAAAAGAAAACAAAAAATAAAGAGATCCTCTTTCTTAAAATAAAATCCTCAAAAAAAAAAAATTTAAGAAGACTGAAATCATATCTAGCATATTCTCTGACAACAATGCTATGAAACTAGAAATCATAAGAACACTGAAAAAATGCACAAAAACATGGAAGCTAAATAACATGTTATTAAATAATGAATGGGTCAACAATGAGATCAAGGAAGAAATCAAACGATACCGTTAAACAAATGAAAACGAGGACACAACAATCCAAAATCTGTGGGACACTAGGAAAGCAATCTCAAGAAGGAAATTCATAGCATTACAGGCCTATCTCAAAAAAACAAGAAAAAGCTCAAGTAAACAATCTAATCTTACACTTAAAGGAACTTGAAAAAGAACAACAAACAAAGCCCAAAGCGAGCAGAAGAAAGGAAATAATAAACATCAGAGCAGAAATAAACAAAATAGAACCTAAAAAAATGATACAAAAGATCAATGAACCCAAGAGCTGGTTCTTTGAAAAGATAAACAAGATTGACAACCCTATACCAGACTCATAAAGAAAAAAAAAAAGAGGACCCAAATAAATAAAATCAGGAACAAAAGAGGAGAAATAACAACTGACACCAAAGAAATACAAAGGATTTAAGAAAATATTATGAACAATTATATATGCTATCAAACTGGACAACCTGCTCAAAGTGGATAAAACCCCTAGAAATATACAATCTTCCAAAACTAAATCAGGAGCAATCAGAGAGACTCTTAACAGACAGATTATACCTAGTGAAACTAAAGCAGTAATCAAAAACTCCCAACAAACAAAAGCCCTGGACCAGATGATTTCACAGGTGCGTTTTACCAAACATTCCAAGAACTAATACCTCTCCTTCTGAAACTATTTCAAAACATTCAAGAGGAGGGAGGCCTCCCAAGCTCATTTTAAGAGGCCAGCATTATTCTAGTTCTAAAACCAGATACAGGGACTCCAGCACTTCTGGCCAAGTGGGGGCAGGGGGAATGCTGGTGGGAGGGGGCGTGCCGGGCGGAGGGGAATACAGGAGAGGAAAAACATGGGACAGCTGTAATAGCATAATCAATAAAATACATATTTTTAAGAAACACATAAAGACACTATAAAAAAAAATCATAGGCGAATATCCCTGATGAACTTAGATGCTAAAATCCTCAACAAAGTAATAGCAAACCAAATACAGCAAGCAATGCATCAAAGCCATCATACACCATGATCAAGTGGGATTTATTCCAGGAATGCAAGGTTGGTACAATATTCACAAATCAATAAATGTGAGTCACCACATAAACAAAATGAAGGATAAAAACCACATGATAATATCAATAGATGCAGAAAAAGCATTTGATAAAATCCAGCACCCATTTATGATAAAAACTCTCAGCAAAATGGGAATAGAGGGAACATACCTAAACATAATAAAGGCCATAATGAAAAACCCACTGCCAACATTATACTCAAAGGGCAAAAACTACAAGCGTTCCCCTTGAGATTGAGATGAAGACAAGGCTGTCTGCTTTCATCTCCTTCGTTTAACATAGCACTGGAAGTCCTAGCCACAGCAATCAGCCAAGAAGAAAAAATAGAAAGCATCCAAATTGGAAAGAGAGAAGTAAAACTGTTTTTGTTTGCAGATGACATGATACTGTACACAGAGAACCCCAAAGGTTCCACCAAGAAACAACTAGAACTGATAAATGAATTCAGCAAAGTAGCAGGATACAAAATTCATATGAAGAAATCAGCTGCATTTTTATATGCCAATAATGAACAAACAAAAATTAAGAGAACAATCCCATTCACAATGGCTACAAAAAGAATACAATACCTAGGAATCAATCTAACCAAGTATGTAAAAGACCTGTACTCAGAAAATTGTAAGACAATGAGAAAAGAAATGGAAGAAGATACAAATAAGTGGAAGCACATACCGTGTTCATGGATGCAAAGAATTAACATCATTAAAATGTACACACTACCCAAAGCAATTTATAGATCCAGTGCAATTCCTATTAAGATTCCAATGACATACTTCACAGAACTAGAACAAATATTTAAAAAATTTATATGGAACCACAAAAGGACCCGCATAGCAACAATGACCTTGAGAAAGAAGAACAAAGTTGGAGGAATCACACTACTGAATATCAAATATACTATAAGGTCATAGTAATCAAAACAGTTGGTACTGGCATAAAAACAGACACACAGATCAATGGAATAGAATCCAGAAATAAATCCACAACTTTATAGTCAATTAGTATTCAACAGAGGAAGCAAGCACATATAATGGGCTAAAGATAGGTAATTCAATAAACAGTGTTGGGAAAATTGGACAGATACATGTAGAAAAATGAAACTAGACCACCTTCTTATACCACACACAAGAATAAACTCAAATGGATCAAAGACTTAAATGTTAGACCCCAAACCATAAAAATCCTAGAAGAGAACACAGGTAGCAAAGTCTTGGACATTGCTCGTAGTAGTATTATATTGGATATATCTCCTCAGACAAGGAAAACAAAAGCAAAAATAAACAAAGGGACCACATCAAAATAAAATGTCTTTGCACAGTGAAGGAAATCATCAACAAAATAAAAAGACAACCAGTGGGACAAACAGAACACATTTGCTGATACATCTGATAAGGGGTTAATATCCAAAGTTTATAAAGAACTTACAAAACTCAACACCAAAAAAAACAAACAATCCAATTAAAAAATGGCAAAGGACCTGAATAGACACTTTTCTGAAGAGGACATACAGATGGCCAGTAGACGTATGAAAAGATGCTCAATGTCACTAATCATCAGAGAAATGCAAATTGAAACCACAATGAGGTATCATCTCACACCTGTCAGAATGTCGATCGTCAGTAAATCAACAAACAAGTGCTGGAGAGGATGTGGAGAAAAGGGGAACCTTTTTGTACTGTTGGTGGGAATGTAAATTGGTATAATCACTGTGGAAAGCAGTATGGATACCTCAAAAAATAAAAATGGATCTGCCTTTCAACACAGCTACCCCACATCAGGGAATATATCCGAAGGAACCCCAACACTAATTTGAAAGAACATGAGAACCCATGGCAGTGTTATTTACAATCACCAAGATATGGAAGCAGCCCAAGTGTCCATCAACAGATGAGTGGATAAAACAACTATGGGACATTTACACAATGGAATACTACTTGGTTGTAAAAAAGAAGAAAATTTTACCCTTTGCAACAGTATGCATGGACCTGGAGAACATTATCCTAAGTGAAATAAGCCAAAGAAAAAGAAATACCATATGATCTCACCCATATGGGGAATCTAATGAGCAAAATGAACTAACAAGGAAAATGGAAACAGCCTGGTAGATGGAGAGCAGGATGGCAGCTGTGAGGAGTGGGGAGGGGAGGGGGCAGAGGATTGAGCAAAAGGAAAAAGGACACATGGATGTGGACAACAGTGCGGTGACTGCTGGGGAGTGGGGGTTACAAGGGGACTAAATGATAATGGACAAAATACAATAAAGATTCAATTTTAAAAAGATAAAATACAATCCATATATTATAAATCATTATTCGTTAGTCTAAAGGAAAATAGAATATTGAACATTTAAGGGTTCATATTTTATAGTAATTCGTTAATGTTTGTCTCCCCAAGGGAAAGGTCCTAAAGAGGGTCTGACATCTTATATGCCTTCACAGCCTGTCCCAAGCCCAAGGAGAGGATAGTGCATAGGTAGCAATAAGGAAACGTGAGTGATATGAACAAGTTATCTGAAAACTAAGCAATAATCACTGCTGAGTTAAAAGAATCAACAGCACACATGCAATCTGGCTCATCTGGTAATTTTGAACCCATTCCATACCTCACGGATCACAATTTGAGTTTTGACAAGATGCTCTGGTGGTTCAATTGCACATGAAAGTTTAAGAAGCATTTTTAACAACTTTTCCTTTGAAATGATGTGTTGTAAAATTTTCCCTCATTTTACAAATAAAAAATATCAGATGATATTACTATTCAAGGTAGGAATTTTTGAAAAGATACAAAGTAGAGCCATACATTTAAGAACATTGAGCCCTGGCTGGTGTAGCTCAGTGGACTGAACACGGGCTATGAACCAAAGGGTCACCAGTTCGATTCCCAGTTGGGGCAGCACATGCCTGGGCTGCAGGCCTGGTCCCCAGTGGGGGCCACGTGAGAGGCAACCACACATTGATGTTTCTCTCCCTCTCTTTCTCCCTCCCTTCTCCTCTGTATAAAAATAAATAAATAAAATCTTTTTTAAAATTTTAAAAATTAAAAAAAAAAAGAACATTGCAACACCCTTTTCCTTAAATACACAGTATACTACTGTTTTTAAAATCTAAAATAGTGGCAGACTTGTTTGTAAGGTTAGTAAATGCAAAGAATAAACCAGAAAAGATGCATATTATTTATTCTGATGTGCAAAGTTTTGTAACATCTCAATGTTACTACTTGCAAAATACAATGTTTAAATATTTCCAAAACAAATGACATAGAAAATCACTTACCTGTGGTGTATCCTTCTGCATTGATGTAGTAATTTTAAATTTTGTTCTTTTACTGCTGAAGTTCATATTTAATGAAAATGAAGATTCAGCATCGATATCTTCCTATAATTGAAAACAACTCATTTATATTTGTAATACATACAATCATTACATGAGTTGCCACAAATAGCATGCTATGAAATAACCAAGCAAAATCACCTAAATTCTCATAATCTTTTACAGTATAAAAATTATTTGAGAAAAATAAATGTCTTCTGTCAAAGAAGTAAAAAGCAATTTTTTAAATTTTACACTTGATAGAATTTTAATCTGTTTAGATTAAATAAATGAGCAATTTTCTGGCCTATTACATATATTACCTTTGGATAAGACTAAAAAAGTCAAGCTCATTGACTTAAAACAGAATTGAACATTTTAATTTTTACGAAATACCTAGACTCATAATTTTTCCATCACTCCCATTTTGAAAAACCAAACCGAGTTTTTTTTAAGTGCTGCAATAACAAAATACCAATTATAAGTAACCCGAGTATAAAAGCAAGCTCTTTCCAGTGGCACACAAGGATCGTTCGTTTCTCCATCACCCGGGTGTGACCCTGACGAGAGTCTGCTCTTTAGTTCATGTTTCATTCACTTTGCCAGAAGCAAATGGCCTTTTCTCAACTGAAAGTTTTTAAGTCAATTTTTAGAATCACAACTTCTATCAGCTTAAGAAAGCCACTCACATCATACAGTGGACATTCTCTATCAGCAGGACCGAGCAGCGCTTGGGGGACAGACTCATTCTCAATAATAACCTAAGGAATTCTAAGAAACTGGCAGATTCATAATTAAAACTTAATGTGCAAACAAGCAATCTATATTTATTTTGTACATTTCTGGGCAGCAAATATTAACACATTTAAAATATATATAACTTCTAACTATAACAATTAGGCTTAAAAATTTAAATTTTAATTTAAAAATGTTAATTAGGGATGTCAGCAAAATGAATTAATGAAAGAAATAAATTGTAGGCTATTAACTTTACCAAAAATAAAAATGAAATATCATTTACAAGAATTTCTTTCCTATAGGCACAATAATTTGAAGTAGGTAATTTAACCTACATCTGTTGGGGTTTTTTTAGCCATTTAATTATCCAAGATATACTACAATAACAAAAACTTATTAATGGAAAGAAAAAGTTATAAAGAAAAAGAGGAATATACTATTATTGGCTTGATAATCTCATGACAGATTAAAAAATGTGGTGGTTATTTGAGTCCTGATATTAAAGGACACGAGAGTGAGTATTCGGGATGAAGTCACACATTTTAAACATCAAACAAAGGACACCAACAGGCTGCCATTTCTCACTAGGGCCCACAGTTAAATATAAACTAAACACATGGAACAAATCCAGAAAGTTTTATGGTAAGCTACAGTTTTCAACCGCAATTAACCCAAGTACTCCCGATGGCAATTCTTTTCCAATTTTTCAGTGAACTGTCATAGTAGGGAGCAAATGAAATCAAACTATCAAGGGCACATAGGCACGAACTTACGTAGCCTTCTCTGTGCGTCGTCAAGTTCACAGCTGTAAGGAACTGGCGGTAATGGAGCTGATTCAAGTGCTTTCCAAAGTACCAAGGGCATTAACAATCATAACCTACTTTCAATACTGTGACTATCCCACGAAAAAGCTTTCACGTTTACAAACGCTTAAATTCCTTGACCTCTAAATTCCCGTACCTTTTCTGAATCATGGTTAATCATTTTCACATCGAGTAAAGATTTGATTGTTTTTGTCAGTTCCTTTTCATTCATCTGAGTGCTGTCTTGAAGCTCTTTGTAGCTGACAATTTCACCGTTGTTAAAAGCTAGAAGAACTGCCATTTGGTATGTTGTAACCATGGCTACATATGGTTTGCCCAAATAGTTCATTTTAACTTCACCTACAAGTAAAACAGAATTGTAACAATAAACTGATCATTCAAAGAAACATTTCAAAATTACTTAAATAATAACATTTTATTTCAGATATTCTCTCTTGAAGTAAGGACGTGTTAATTGTTGCAAAGACATCCCCACTAGCAATGTAAACACTTTGTTTGTGTAGGGTTAGGGCCATTCGTTCTGAGTGTAAATCACAATTAGGCCATTATAACTTCACCAGCAGGGTTTAAACAATGCCTTTAAATAGTCATTGGAAGGCTAAGGCAAACAGGCAGAAAAAACGAGTAAGAGGAAGCAGGGACAGGAAAAGAGGCAGACAAAGAGGAGAGAGTATGGGCCTGCTACTAGCAACTCACTTATCTGCTATCTCCATCTGGTCTATCCCAGGTAGGGAGGTCTGTCCATAAGCACACAGGAAATGCTTATCCTGCAGCTCTGATTAAACTGTAATTTCTGCCAAAATCGTTAAAATAACATTTTTCTTCCCAACAATTTTCTAAGGGAAAACAGGAGTGGGAGGTGAGACAGACATCTACATTTTATTGAGACAGCTGGTAGAATAACAGTGTGCTAGACTGTACATCACCCCCGAGAGCTGTAACACATACAACAGACTGAGGTGCACTGCTGCCCTGCCGTACCCCAAGGAGAGAGACATTCAAAAGCTTGTTATAAACTGTATGACCAGCGTGTACACATTCTGTAACTCTCTCTAACACGTTCAGAAAAGTTCACGTAAGTCTAAGAACTGCTTCCTAAAGCATAAAGTTGTGGTATAGTGAGTATACCTCTCCCTCCCTCCCTCCCTCCCCCTCTGTCTCTCTCTCTCTCACACACACACACTCTGCATTACTTGACTATCCATGAATTATAAACTGACCCAGCATGAAATTTGGTTTTAGAGCTGTACATTTTAACTTAAGAAAACTGTATTTCAGAGGAACTTAACCCAAGAGGCTGCATTCTCCTTGGTAGTAGGAATTAGTAACTCTGATCAAGAGTTTGCGCTTTTTTAATTCACTATGTAATTACAGATTTTAAAGAATATAACTCTATTCAATTAATTATCACCATACAGATGCCTATTCTAACTTGCATCATACCTTTACTTATTTCAGAAAAAAAAATATTCAGAAATATTTTTGAAAATTTTCTGGATAGAAACAGCTTGAGGAAAAAATTCCTCATCTCTGAATTTTCATGAAAGGAGATTTAATGTATTAATGAGAATATCTGTTTCACACAGAGTTTAAGTAGGAAATTACCACTAGGCATGTACTACTAACAATTAGTATAAAGATTACTCAACGTTTAGGTTGGGAAAGTGCGGTGAAAAGTAATACACTGCACACTGCACTGTGTCGTTTGTGCAATGACCGCGTAATCACACACCAGAAGTGAGTGTGAAACAGCGCACTAAGCACTTCTGTGACCGCAGGAAACCATCAGCCAGCACGTCCCTGATGCTGTAACCTGCTACCACAGGTCTGGAAACAGAGTGAGTCTTCCGTCACACCAAACAGCCTTTCACCACCACTAGAACCCAAAGAGCTCGAGGAGACTGCAAGTTCGGGGTCAGAGCACCACTTATTATTAAGTACACTCTGTAACCCTTAAAAGGGGGTAAACCAGTGAGCTTTGTATTATGCTTTTTCCTAGTTTTTCAGTAAATCATCAAAATCAGAGGCACACTGACCTCTTCCCAGGTTTTCAGCATCATATTCTTAGCTGGTCAGCTCACAGATGAAAAGACCGGGGGCCTCAGTATGGCCATCAGATGGCCTGCTAACTGAAAAGCGGAACGCTGGTCTTTACACTGAAGCTGTCTGTTGGTCACCTAACCAAGTGAGCGACTTTAGTGTCGCTAACAGTGGGCAATCTGACACTGCATGTCCTCTGCTGTAATGTAACACGGAGAGCAGAGAGTAACCTAAGTAGTGGTCTTGCCAGCGATATTTAATCTGAGTATAATCACACTTTTAGACCTAATTTCCACTTCACAGAAAATATAGGGAATAGAAAACAAACAAAATACATCACAGGTAAATACTCTTAACAAATACAGAATATTCGCTGGATATTCTAAAAGACAACTGGCCCGGTCTTTTTTTAAAAGCTATGTCCAGAGGGTTAGAGTTGGGAAGGGGACAGATGCTGGAGAAAGTGTTAGATAAGACAAGGGTCTCAAGGTCTGGGCAGTTCTAAATGCTGTTATTATTTTTTTATTGATTGATTTTTAGAGAGGGAGGGAGGCAGGGAGGGAGAGAGACATCAGTTTGTCATTCCACTTATCTGTGCACTCACTGGTTGATCCTTGTATGTGCCAGACTGGGGACCAAACCCACGATCTTGGCGTATCTGGACAATGCTATGAATTACCTGGCCAGTGCCACTAAATGTTATTCTTGCCAGATGTTAAAATGTAGCACAGTATTTTGCAGACCAGCTGTAAACACGATGAACTTGACAGGGTCTCAGTCTTATAAATGCAGCAACTCTAAGAAGAAATCAGGTGTAACTGACCAAATAGTGTATATGAACAATCACTGAGCCTCCCTTCCAGGAGACAGAGCTTTGGGCATGAATCCTGTCTCCTTTACTCACTTTGGTAAATGAAACCACCTTGGGACAACCACACCTTCTTCTTGAACAGAGCTCCCTAAATGGCAAACCTCTTCAGTTAGGTAATAAGTCTGGTGGCTCCAGGTGGGACTCTTAAAAGCTCTCCATTTCAGTCTGGTGTAGATACCGTTGAAGCTGTCAGTGGTGGCAGCTCATACAGGGCGTACCTGCCTGTCTTCACTGAATAAGGGGCCTGTTCTACAGAAGACGCCTGCTTAGTGCAGACCACTGAAACAGTGCCCAGCCTGTCTCAGCAGCTAGGTGGAGTGGCCACCTGAACCTGTTTTGTGCAGTGCTTAAGACCAGTGGGTAGGCCGGCCTCTGTGGTCACTATAATTAGTGTTTCTAATCTGTTTTGGGTACAGGTTGTTAAAAGGTAGTTTCGTTTCTGGTACATGTTTGGTTTCCAGTTGGTTGGGCAGGAACTGTCCACAGGATGCCTGATTCAGGGCCAAACTTAGGTCTAACTCTGGAGGGTTGAGGAACGCCTGTGACACAATCCAGGCATCCTCAGGTGACAGTCTCTGCTCTGGGTGTCTAGCTCTAAGGGGTTGAGGGACACCCGCAGGCAATCCGGGATATCCTTGGGTGATAGTCTCTGGTCTGGCTGCGTCCCCTGCAGTTGGATTATGTTCTTTGCGTATATATTTGCATTTGCCGTATTTGTCTGATATGTAAATGTGACAATATTTTTCTGCTAGTCACCTAGGATTCTGTTACTGGCCTTCCTGGCAGCTAGGAGTCAGCTCTACTGTTACTGGTAGTAGGCTAGTCAGTCCAGGTTGTTTGAGGGGTTTGGAAATACCTTTTAAGAAAAACGGTAAATATATTAAAGAAGACCCAGGGATTGGAAACTGAGCCATTGGCCAAGACATTGCCAGTTCTCGAGGGCCTCCCAGAAGACCTCCTTGATTTCTTGCCCCCAGGTGCCCCCAAACTAGGGGACCATGCCTCCCTCCCAGGAAGGTCTATCTCTTCTAGGCTCCCTTTTGCTCCCTCTCCCAGCTATCAGCCTCCCAATTCTTTTGGTTCCCCTAATCTGTTAAGAATGCCTTTGAAAAGCTTTCCGGAACAGGAAATTAATACTCGACCCTGTATCCCTGGCTACCTGGGTCCAATACCTGTCAAGGTACTAGTTTTCATCCAGCCCAGAGGCTAAATTATGCCCCTTCAGACAGGTTCCAGACAGGGATAGGGGAGTGGTTCTTGACATCAGATCTGTATACTAGAAGGGAAATACTGAGGACTTCAAGCTTATCCGGAGGAGTTTATTAGTTTGATTAGTGGTATATGCACCACCTATAATCCCACTTTGAAAGATATTCAATCCCAATCATCCTCATCACTGCTGAGGAAAAACCTACTGTACTGCTAAAAATCAAGGAAGAGGCTGATGAACAACATACCACTCAGCCTAATAATCAGATCTGGTGGCCAGCACACGCATTAGTTCCCAATGCTAACCCTCAGTGGGACCCCAATGACCAAGTAGCCTGGGCTCACCGTGAGTGTTACAGGAACCCACTGCTGAAGGGTATGAAGGACACTGGTTGTTCACCTGCAAATTGGGCCAAAGTTAGAAACATTCAACAGGAGGCCCATGAAAACCCTTCAGCCTTCTTAGGGAAAAATTTTTTAAACGCTTACGACAATACACCACAGTAGACCCCAAAGAGCTGGGGAAGGAAGCTCTCCCGAATACGCACTTCACATCCCAGAGTGCTCCGGATACCTGCAGGAAGTTAGAAGAGAGGTGGGAACTGCCACTGCCGCCTCCCAACTGGCAGAGGTGGCCTTTATGGTTTTTAACAGAGATGTGACAGAAAAAAAGAAGCAAGAGGGAAAGATGAAAAAGCAAGCTGCTTTTCTGGCTGTTGCCTTGTAGGCTTTGGGTAATCGGAGGAGGCAGAAGACCACCCTGGGCAGGTAACACCAGCCCTCACCATGAGACGAAGCAAAGATGTCCAGCAGAGCTGGAGTCTACATCATGTGTACACTGCGAACGAAAGGGTCACTGGGAGAGAGAATGCCCCAGCATCCTCAGAGAAGAAAGGAGAGGGAAGCTCCTAACTCTTTGCAGTTACCTCAGAGAGAAGATGAAGGCTTATGGGGCTGGAAGCTCCCCTTCTGGTTCTACAAGATAACATTTCAATCTCCCATGAGGAGCCCTGGGTTACTTTGAATAAAGAAGGAGAAAAAAGCTGAATTTCTATTAAACTCTGGAGCCACTTACTACCCAGAAAGGCCCCCTCTCTGAGAAGAAATGTAATATTAAAGGGGTGTCAGGACAACACAAAGAAATTCTTTGAGCCTCTGACACGTGACATAGGGTCAAAACAGCTGTAACACTCTGTCCTCAATGTACCTGAGTGTCAAGTTCCCCTTAGGAAAGGGATCTACTAAGTAAATTGGGGGCTACCATACATTTAAATCAAGAAAAAGTTGAACTACTGATTCCCAAGGATAAAGGAATAGATTTCATGGCCCTTCTCCACCGGGTCCTGAAAGACCAGCAAGCTCTGCCCACAGAGATTCTCGACCAGGTTAATCCAGCTATTTGGGCAGAAGGAGAAGTCGAAGGGCAAAGAATGTCCCACCTGTTAGAGTAGTATTCAAACAGCTGACCACTGGCACAGGGTTAAACAATGCCCCTTGAAACTTGAGGCAAAAACAGGAATTGCCCCATCCTAAAAGCACTTCTGAAACAGATTCAGCTTTGTCAGATGCTCTGTAACACCCCCATCCTTCCCTTAAGACACCGGGGCCAGGAGGTTATAGACGTAAGGGCTGTGAATGAAGTACATATACTCTACTTACCGCTCCTAACCCCTGCACCCTGCTGGCCGGTCCCCCAGGATCTGGCAAATACTGCACAGTTCCAGATTTAAAGGAGGCTTTCTTTTGCATTCCCTTGGACTGTGAATCCCAGAAGATTTTTGTGTTTGAATGGGAAGATCCTGACACCCATCAGAAGCCCCAGCGCTCTCGACTGAATTACTAAAAGGTTTCAGAAACTCCCCAACACTCTTTGGGAAGGCCCTTATGAAAGCTTGAAAATGGGACTATTCTACAACATGTAGATGACATTCTAACTGCTGGTTCTGATAAAGAAACTTAAGATAGAAATACTATTCTGACCTTAAACCATCTAGCAGAAAGGTGACACAAAGTACCCTAGAAAAAAGTCCAGACATCTAAACTGGAAGGTGACTACTTGGGTTTTCTTATTTTTCAAGGACAGGGAAGCCTACCCATAGAGTGAAAGGCAGTAACAGCCAGTCTAGCCCTACCATGGAACTGGACGCAGTTGAAAGGTTTTCTGGGAATGACAAGACTTTGTAGGATCTGGATACCTAATTTTGGTCTTATAGCACAGACCCTCTATAAATTGAAAGGAGAAGAGAATATTCCCTAGGAATAAGACAAAGAGCACCAAAATGCTTTTGAAAATACAGGAAGCTCCTGCCTTGGGCTTGCCTGATTTGGAAAAGCCTTGTGAATGAGACTCAAGGAACTGCAGAACAAGGGTGGCTGACCGGCCTGAGGGCAGTGGCTGCAGGGTGCGTGTTAAGGTCAGAAGGAGACAAGTTAACAACGGGACAGCTCTAACTATGTGGACCTCACACCAGGAAACCAAGAGAAATACCGGGTTAACAGGAGGCCAGGGTGTTGGAAAACCCCAAAGTCACTGTAACAAGGTGCCACACCCTCAATCCTACCAACTTCATTGTCAACCTCCTTCAAAGCCCCAAATCTTAATTATGCTGAAATTACTGAACAGTGTATTCTAGCAGAAATGACCTTGAAAGTGAGCCTTTAGCCAACTCAGAAGAAATGTGGTGTACAGATGGGCACAGCTTTATAACCAGGACAGTGAGAAGGGCCGGGTATGCAGTGGTATCCTTGTTCAACACCACTGAAGCAGAGGCTCCTCCCCCAGGACTTCTGCTCAAAAAGTGGAGCTTATTGCACTGACCCAGGGCCCTGAATGAGGAGGAAACAAAACCCTCACAAATATGCTTACTCCACGCCCACAGGGCTACCTGGAAGGGACGGGAATTGCTGATGGCTGGCAGCAAGGAGATGAACTAGGACCCCCAACTTTAAGATCACTGCAGGCAAATACAAAAGCTAAAAAATCACAGTGGTACACCGCAGTGGCCGTCGGAGAGGAGACTTGGGGCCGGTAAAAGGACACAGCCTTGAAGATGCCACAGAGAAAACAGCTCTAAGCAAAACGGCAATGCAGCTGGTGCCCTTTCCTGGCTTGACTCTGATCAGGACACCCCTGTGTGTGCTGGAAATGATCTAAAAGCTGCCAGGAATGGAGCTTTAAGGAGACTCCTATGTCCAAGTGGTGGCTGATACATGAACACTAAAAGACACTTGTTCCTCAAGGGCTAGCTTGGAAAATAGTAAAAGAAGCCCATGATTCCACACATTAGGGGAAGGAATGGTTACTTTAGTGACAGTTACCCAGGATATGAGATGAGTCATTAATAATGTATGGATAGCTGAGTACGATGCACAAAGAATTATGCATGTACTAGACCTCTGATACCACCTCTGAGCCAGGCAGTCCTACGTGGGAATGCTGCCCAGAGAGGAGTGGAGGTGGACATTACAGAATGCCCCCGTTCCTGGAGGATTCAAATACTTAATAGTGTTAGTGAACACATTTACTGGATGGGTTGAAGCGTTCCCATGACAACCTGAAAGGCGCAATGAAGTTGCAAAAGCCTGCTTAAGGAAATAGTGTCTCTGGATCCCTTGGGACCTTTCAGAGTGACAATGGTCCAGCTTTCACAGTGGCCATAATAAAGGGAGTAGTACAGGCTCTCCACATTAGGTGGGTCTTAACGTTCTTTGTGGAGACCACAGTCTTCAGGAGAAACAGAATGATTTAATCAGATGCTCACAAAGACCCTAGCTAAACTGTGCCAAGAAGCTCACGAGACCTGGCTTGAATTATTACCAATTGCCCTGACTCAGATCAGGGTAGCACCTAAAGGAATGTTTAAATTAAGAACTTTTTAACTTATATATGGTAGGCCCTTCTTCGGCTCCTCACAGATTTTAGGATGCCCAGACTCATTTATAGAATAGGCTGTTACACATGTTATCCAAGTAGGAAAGGTAAATAAAAACTTAAAGGAATACGCTAAACTGGTTTTACCCACATCATCAAATACTAAGCTACGCCCGTATGATCCAGGGACCTCGGTATATATAAAAACCTGGAAATCAAGATCCCTGCAAGGTCAGCTAAACCCAAAATGGACAGGTCCTCGTTCTGTGTCATTAGCAACTCATTACTCTCTGAAATTACAAGGAATAACTTGCTGGATACATCACTCTGTACTGAAGCCATCTCTACCACTCAGTGAGAACAAGGAACAAGATCCATGGCTCTCCTGTGAACCCCTGTCTGATCTCAAGTTGCTATAATGCACTTCTGTTCTCAGGAATCCCAGAACCTAGGGGGCCCTAAGACGTTCACAGGTGAGACTAGAGAATTTCAGTCCTCTAACTCAAAGATGTACTCAAGTCTACGTTTAGCAGGAAGCAGTTACAGAAGTATAATCCTTGTCCCCATTCCCTCAAGAAAGAAGAGTGAAAAATCTCAGGGGAACTGATAGAACAGGGTCTCAAGGTCTGGGCAGTTCTGAATGTCATTCTTGCTAACTGTTAGAATGTAGCACAGTATTTGCAAACTAGCTGTAAACATGATGAGCCTGACAGGGACTAAACTGGATGAAAGTAATCAATAAGTAACAGAACAAATAGTGTATGTAAGTAACGACCGTGCCTCCCTTCCCAGAGCCTGAGCTTTGGATATGAATCTGTCCCCTCTACTTGCTGCAAGTAAACAAAACTACCTGGCAACAACCGCATCTCATTCCTGAGTGGGGCTCCCCAAGTGGTGAATCACTTGTGCTCAGTAACGTAAGGAAGAGGGAAGACACCAAAACCAAATGCAATTAATTAGCAACAACTGATTACATTAACCAGAGCCATCAAAGAAATTGGAAACAATCAGGAAAATGTGAACATGGACTGGACGTTAGATAACATTAAACCCCCTCGCCATTTTCGCTGCTGAATACTTGAAATCACTAATGAGAAGAATTTAGTCACTGACACCACCACTCTTAAGATACGTGCAACAATGCAGTGTGACCTTCGTTTGTCAGACTTGCCAGATTTCACCTTGGTAGCGGAGATTAACTACTGACACACATAATGATTTACAGTTCAGTGTGTGCTAATGTCAGCCAACCACATGTAATAGCTACATATTATGCAATGAAGTGTTATCTCCCTCGAGTTCATCTTTCCTCAACTTGTCTTTCCACAACTGACCAGGGAAGGACTCTTCCAACTTCTTGCTCTGCCACAACTGAAACTTACTTAGAACCAGACAGTCGAAGAGTTTCCAGGTCCTGTCACTGGTCTTCATCAAGTTGTTCTGTCACAGTAATTCTATCCAGTGTCCTAGTCATAAATCCAATGGAATTTTCATCTTTCTCTCATTCAGTAACTGTCACATCTGATATTGTAGATCAGGGATTTTCAATGGGTGTGTGGCAAGAATTTTTTAAAAAACATTCAATACCTGGCTATTTAGTCAGGGGCGATGACCTCTCTCCGTTGAGATTGTCAAATAAAAAAATTACAGCCAACACAATAATAGCCATCAGGTATGAATTAATCAAAATTATACCTATTTTTTTGGTCAGATCAGCAAAAAATATATTTTTTTGCATGCTGCAGAATTTTAGTAATTAAATTATATGTACCATGAGATGAAAAAAGCTGAAAATAGCTGCTGTAGATTGCTTAATTCTTCAACTTTTTACCTCTGTTGGCCATACACTCTCAACAGCCTTCTATATTTGCTTTGGCTAAGTCACACTCATCCTTGAAAACCAAGTTTAGACGTTATCTACCCATTAGCTGTTTGCCACCACCATTCTGAGTGATATCTAATACCCTGGGCTTGCCTCTCCATTACAACATTCAAAACATCGCAGTATAAGTATTTACTCGTTCGTCCACCAAAGAGATGTGAGCTTTTTGAGGGCTGAGTATCTGAATACTTTGTTTTAGAAGTATTTGGAACACAGAAGATCTTCTCTGACTTGATCGATGAATTTTACAAAGACAAAGGATGAAGAAACAGGTTCAGGGAAGTTAAGTAACTTGCTCAAGGTTACAAAGCCAGTAGGCTAATACTTAACCCTACATCATCTGATTCTGAATTCCTTCAAATACCATTTTATGCTCCATTCCTAACAATTTGTGAAGACTCTCAGCTTATAACATAAAATACCTGGGAGTGTGGAAATGGACTACTACAGAGGAACTGTGGTTATCTGTGTCATTCTCAAGAAACAGATCTCTGAATAAATCAGGCCAGGATCAGAGCCAATGTTTTGGGCACTCCAGAACAAGTATCTTTTTTAAAAAAACGTCACCCAAGGACATGCTTATTGATTTTAGAGAGGGAGAAGGGAGGAGGGAGAGGGAGAAAACATCAATGTGAGAGAGAAATGATGGGCTGCCTTCTGACATATGCCCCTGAATGGAGACTGAACCCGCAACCCAGGAATGTGCCCTGACTGGGAATCGAACCTGTGACCCTTTAGTGTGTGAGACAACGGTCCAAACAACTGAGCCACACTGGCCAGGGCCACAACAAGTATCTTAAATATGGATGTTTTTTGAGAACCTTTTGTTCAGTGAATAAAATACAAAACAAAAGCAAAATTTACCCAACGGTTTCAGTGACTCAGAACAAGAAATGAATTTACAAAGTTAATTAGTATCTCTTTCCAAAGCAAGAAACTATTTGACTTTAATTAAGATACAAATACACAACACTAAAACAAGATAAAGGACCTCCAAAAATCTGGAGGTCCTGCTTTGGAATTTAGTATATAGTTAAAAAACAGAAAAAGAATGTTTTCTTTCCTACTTAGATGTTATTGATAACAATTGTCAGGCCAAATTCCAAATGCAAAAACTATGTATATACTTTTTCCTTTCTGTATACAACTAGTTGCCAGACACCAAAAAAGTACATTTCTCATTAAAATTACTTTAGGAGACAGGTTGATTATTGCTAAGGTGAAGAGAATAATCAAGAGTTTAAATTTCCCAAGACAGATATGAAAGGGAAGTAAAAGTAAATTAAATTCAAGTATGTTAAAGTATATTTGCTTCTTTAGTTACCTGAAATACTAGTCTAGTCATTTTTTCCTTAAAATCAATTATATGTACTAAATGGGAGTAGAGAATATTCACAACAGATGTAAAATTAAAGTCCAATGACATTAAAATATCAATAAACATCTCTATTTCACAAACTACTGAAAAAATTAAAATGCCCAAGTTGTTCAATAAACTTGTGTAGGATACATTACTCTGTACTAATTACTATGATCTAATATTACTAACACAATGAGAGATCACATTCCAAATGTCAACTGGGGAAATAAATGGCACTTGAGTGAAATTTTTCTTAGGTGAATAAATAGAAAGATTCCTAATAAAGTTTATGGCAATTGATTGGATTTTCTTCTGCCATTTCTAAGAGACACTTTCCTATACCCTTTCTAAGACATATTAACATATATACCTTTTCCTTCTTATACAAAGGGAAAGTTAATTTACTGCATTTTTCAAAGCAAAAAGTACAGAACATGTGAGTCACTGCTTTGGCTAACATCTTCAGGCAACTTAGCAATTGCACACAGTCCACAATCATTCAGGTTTTACCCCTACTTAAAATAATAATGATTATTATTACCGTTAATAAATAATAATAATTATCAGCAGCCCCCACTGTCCCAGAAAGCAGCAAAGGAAATGATTAGATTCTGATTAAAACTCTCTAAAATTGGAAACCACTGGAAACTAAGTGGGACGCTCTGGAAAAAGCATTTACTACTGCAGCTCACTAACACTGCCACAAATAAAAACCAAACGCTCATGTCTTCTTAGGATGCTACAATAGTTTATTAAATTTCCACAAATATGTGGCATATTTAGAGAACAGGTTTTTTAGAGTATTTGACTCAGCAAGTCTGGGTCTCTAAATAAAATCCTAATGTCTGTAACAAGTAGTATGTTACAGAAATGTAAGAAACCATTATAAAATTCAGAAAAATTTAAAATGAGCAATAATAATATAAGCAGCATAAGTATAAAGTACTATTAGAAAGTGCTGCACTTCAGTTTCATTATTAGTTGCTGTAATGGTAACCAAAAAGAATAAACTACTTAGGAATAAACTTAAGGAAATGAAAGACTTCTACGCAGAAAACTGCGGAACATTGTTGAAAGAATTTAGATACAGACAAATAG
>VMDR010018872.1:0-18805 GCA_007922815.1 Macrotus californicus
AATCACTTTGTCCAATTTCAAAACATGCACACATACATACACACTAACCTTTGGGTTTTAAATGGAATTCTATTCTACCTTTGGAAGAACTAACGTGTTAATGACCTTGAGTCACCTATGTGATGATATGAGACAAATATGCAATTTGTATATGCCTTATGTGAAACTTTTGTTAGGTACAAACTCCTCACATTATTTTCCTATAAACATTACTTGGATCATTTGTTATGATTTTTGTGTTTCTTCTAAATGATAAAACTTTTAACCTCCTAGACTAAGAGCTTTCTCAGTTCACTTGCCTCCCCATATGTATCATATTATTCCTCCACGGTTTGCCTTTTATGTAAAATAGAGAACATTTTCATATTTGCTGATTAAACAATTTATGTGTCTAAAAATACAAATTATTTACATGAGAAAAATATTTATTGAGCATCTACTATGTACCAATACTGAGCCAGGGCTAGGGGCACACTCCTGATCAAAAGGAGACATAGTCACTACCCTCACATCACAATTTAATGAGGAAAAAGCATATTAAACAGACATACATACAAATAAGCTCACAACTACCAGCTGAAATAAGAACATGTGTGTTCTGTGAGAATGTGAACAAAACAATAAATAACAAAGCAGTCAGACTACATCTAAGGGGACTAAGGAGGGCTTCCGGAGGCAAAGACGGAGCTGCAGCAGAGGTTTTAACAGGAAGCTGCCCAAGCGATGGGGCAGGTAGACCACTAGGAGACACAAATGGCCTGTACAAAGAACCCGTGGCAAGGAGGGAAACGACTTTGAGAGAAGCTGAGATAAAACCCCTTCACTTGGCATTTGGAGAAAGAGGGAGAAGGTGACCAAGGTGGTCAGCAGCAGTGTCATCGTACAGGGCCTCCTAGACCCCTGTGCTGAAATTTACAGCCTGAGGGCAGTGGAAGCCATTTAAGGGCACATGCACACAGGTGTGCACACAACCCAAAGGTGATGGGTTTTCATTTTAGAAAAATAACCTGGCCTTTCTCTTGCCTTTTCCTTCCAATCTCTCTCCCCCTCCTTCCTTTAAAGACAAAACAAAAAAATACCTTCTTGGCTTTCTTCTTTTTTTTTCACCCAAAAATGATTTGGCAGGCCCAATCAAAGTAGATGTTCTGAGAAAGGGAGGCAAGCCCTGGCAGAGATCAGGACCTGTGTGTGAGGGGGCTGGCAGGTCAGCAAGATTGGAAAACCAGCTGTATACAGGGACATTGATAAACACATTGGAGGTAACGTACACATATGGAAAGCATGAAAGCTGGAATGAATTGTGTGGCGCTGGATTGGAATTGGAGGTATTGGTATGAACTTGTGGTTTTCAACATATGAAAAGAGACAGAAATAAATATAGGATGAGAATGCCTCAAATCAGTGACACTCGGGCAGTAAAGAGCACACCTGGGCACTCAGGTCTGGGATTCTGTATATTCTTTTACACTAAAAGCTACCAAGACTCACCAGGGAAATGGCCTTTTCTAGGGACTGGTGGGGAAAGTACAAAATAAGTTGGCAAATCTCTTTGTTCCAGAAAGTAAGAAAGTACTCAAAGAATGATCGGGACATATCTGAAGAACAATATCCAACTTGAAGGGCCTCTTAATGTCCAAACATGGGATAATTTGAGGCTCAAAATGTATAATGATAGTATCAGTTTATAACCTATTGAATAAGATAGGAACTATGTCATCTGCACTAATATGAATATAAATCAATAAAAAATATTAGAAGAGAAAGCTGTCTCAATCCTGGAAAAATTATATTATTAGAAAATTGTTATTTGGTGACCATCAGATTAAGTTAAGAAATATCAATGGATGCTAAGACTTAGGATGAAATTCAGAAGACAAACAGGATTTTATGTAGTGTTCTCCCCCCAAAATATTTATTACAACAGGAGAGAAAGTAACTTTACAAAAAAACTTGGCAACGCCATCTGAATCAAGTGAATAGATTTCACTCCAGCAATAGGACAAGTAGACATTAAGCGGCACTTGATAGGCTGCAATGAAAAGAACATAACATTTGAGATGCTCTGTTCAAAGTGTTCTAACCTGGGTCTCATCATGAGGAAATATCAGATTAACTAAAATTGAGATACATTCTATTAAACACCTGGCCTATGATTTTTAAAAATTCCAAGGTCACGAAAGTCAAGGAGACTGAACATTTGTTCCAGATTGAAGGGGATAGGGAAGTTTGATAACCAACTAGGGATTAAGAGGCCACTTCTGGGACAGTTGTTGAGAGTTGGAATAAGTTATCTGGGCAAAGAGTGTATAGACATTCTTTGTGGTATTCTTGCAAGTTTCCTATAAATTTGAAGCTGTCATTATATATGTACACACACACACACATATGTATATGTACATGTATATGTATATATAAATTGTCTTTAAAACTTATATATGGCATACACATTTACCCTGACTGCAGTTTGGAGGATGAGTGTGAGACAGAGGCAATAGTAGAAGCAAGAAGAGGCATCAGGAGGCCATGGGACAGTGAGGGTAAATGAAGCTCAGAGGGGTCAGGGGTGTGACATGAACAAGACTTGATGGCAAATGGTGCTTAGAGGTGAAGGTGATGGAAGTCTGAGGATGACATCCAGTGTCTGACCTGGGCCTCCGCATGGATGAGGGTGCCATTCTCTGAGAGTGGGGATCTGGAAAGGAACTGCTTGGAGGAGTCGAAGGGGTGGGAATAGATTGTAGGTTTAGTTTAGAACGTGTTTCTCAAACTTTGGTGGGTATCAGATTTACCTGGATTGCTGATAAGGAAGGAGCACATGGACTCATTGAGATAGGGTGGGATCTGGGCCTTTGCATTGTTACCAAAATTTCCCAGACAATTTTGATACCTGTGTCATTTTGAAAGACTTGTTTAGAACATTTTGATTTTCGTGTGTTGGTAGGATATCTAAGTAGAGCTGATAAATATATGTCTTTGAAGCATGGAGAAGTCCAAATGAAGATGTATATTTAGGAGTCCCTGGCATAAACAGGAATTAAAACAGCGTGTATTGGGAGAGAGTAGAGTGGGCAAAGGGCCTCATTCTGAGCGTGGGAGCTTGACACTCAGCCATACAGAAGTAGGGGCATGGAAGTCCAACTGTTCCTTTCCTCCAGAGAAGCAATCACTGAGAATTTACTTTAAGTCCTACCCCCTCATTTTCAAATGAAGGATCTGAGGCCCAGAGTGGTCAAACGAGGAGTTAGTTACTCAAGGTCACTTGGCTTATCAGTGCAGCTTCGGTCCAGGTCTCCAGGCTTCGAGTCCAGTGCCCAGGGCGCTGTGGCTCCCTCTGGCCCCACAGCGTGATGGACCCCCTGCCCAACATTGGTCATTTGTGATGTCCCAGAAAGGCTGTTTCTCTGTCTTTCTCCCCCGCCCCCACCACCGCCTTTTCTCTCAAAGGTCCAGCAAAGTATTGTCTTTAGAGTCCAAGTCAGCTGATGTCTTCGCCAACTGACTCTGCTGGCCTTTGGGTGACTCTCACAGAGACCGGGCAGTGTTACGTTCCCCACCCTGTTTTCAGGCAGAGGTGGGCGAATTCTTAACTTTCATCTCCATGTTGGTTTTTCAGCTCTATCTTTACATTTTTTTCATGGTTATTCTAGACTCTACCTATATGTGTTTTTAAAATTTTTTTCATTGTTTGCTTAGGGTTTATATTGTACCTACCATATTACGGAAAATGTAGAAACAACAATATAATCAAAACATATAGGTCCATTTACCACCCCCATCTCTGCTACCCTTCAATTATAATTGTCACGTGCATTACATCGATCTACATTAAAAGCACCACAAGACAATCTTACAATTTTTTCTTGAAACAGTTGTATGTACCTTTAAGATACTAAGAGGAAAATATTTTATATTAACTCAAAATAGTTCCCATTTCTCTTGCTCTTCCTTCATTTCTATTGATCTAAGCTTCCCTCTGGAATCATTCCTTCAGTCTGAGGAACTTTTACATTTCGTGGAATGCAGACCTTCTGGCATTAAATTCTTAGTTTTCCTTTATCAGAGAAACATCTACATTTTGCATTCATTCCTGCAAGAAATTTTTTGCTGGATGTGTAATTCCAGGTTAATGGGTTTTTCTCTTTCAGCACTTTAAAGACATTGTTTCATTGTCTTCTGGTTATCTTGGTTTCTGGTAAGAAATCCCACAATTGTTCGAATCATTGTTCTGCTGTATATGTACTGTGATTTTCCTCTAGTATCTTTCAAGATTTCTCATTATCTTTGGTTTTTAGCTTGACTATGATGTTCCTGGACATAGTTCTCCCTGCCCCACCCCCACCCCTGCCAGATTTATCCTGTTTGAGATTATCTAATCTTCTTAAATCTGTAAATTTATGTCTCACTATTACTTGGGAAGTTTTCAGCCACAATTCTTTATATATTATCTCTGGTCCCTTTTCCTCTTCTGGAGCTACGATTACCTACATGTAGAACTTGTGAAATTGTCCCACAGGCTCCCAAGGCTTTGTTTATTATTTTCCCCAGTTTTTTCTCTTTCTCAGATCTGCCTTTAAATTCACTGATTATTTCATTTGCCATTCTCTTATACATAAACAAAAGTCCCTGTAGTGGCTTTTTTTTGGCTTTACAATTTCTTATTAATTTTTATTTTATACTTTCTAATTCTCAGCTGAGATGCCTTATCTTTTTATTCATCATGAGCATGTTTTTGTTTATCTCATTAGCATAAGTATAATAGTTGCTTTAAAGTTTGGGTCATCCTGGGTTGGCATCTTCCCTGGTTCTTTATGTCTAGTAGTTTTGTATTATGTATGTTATGAATGTCATGATGTAGAGACCATAGGCTGTTAACACTGATCAATAGTGTTGATGTTTTTGATTTAGCAGGAAGTTAACTTGGTTAGTTAGACTCAACCTGCAGACTGTCCTGTCTGCAGTGGGCGACAGTTCATAATTTTAGTTTCTGTGGTTTTCAGTCTGCATTATACATGTTTGGTTCAAGGATCAGCCAGAGAATTTGGAAAAGTTTATACCTAGAATATGGGACTTCCTTTCCCTGGCTCTCTCGTTTCCTTGGATTCTTCCCCAATCCTGCAGCAGCTCTAATTATCCTGGACTCCTCTTGGTTCCTCTGGCCAGAAAGAGGATGAGTTTTTTAATTAGAATTTTAGCCAAAGGGCAGACTTAGAGAAATGGCCCCTTTGGGGAAAACTGCAAAAGGTAAAACTGACCTCTTGCTGTTCAGTTTCTAGAATCCTCAGGTAGTTTTTCCTTTATTTTCTTCCCTCTCATTTTTTTCTTTTCTCTTCTCTTCTCTTGTACAATATTTTGTTATTTGCTGGAGATTTGTTACAAGCACACTGCTCCAACCAAAAGTGGAACCTCAGCTTACTATCCTCAATCAAGAGTTCCATAAAACAGCTCTTACGACCACTCTACTCCATGTTAATACTCTTGCTTCATGTGGGTTTTTTAGCACCATCACCTTCTAGTACATCTTGTTTTACTTAATAAGTGAAGACATCATTAATAGCTAAGAAAGTTTTCTAGTCTTTCCTAGTAGACTTTCAGGCTTCATCTCTCATTCTGTCTTCTCCACCATACTTTGTCCAGGTCCCTTTTCTCTGTTTTAAAATGCTCTTTCTAGCTCCAGGAGCATTTCCTTCCCACCAGGCTCCTGGAACAATGAACAGATCAAAGTGGTCCCTTTGTGCTTTCTTGTGATTGGAATACACCCACTGGACTAGGGAGCAGGTCTGAAGTGCTCTTAACATTTCCATCCTTTAAGAGGGAGAGATAGATGAGCTGCACTGGGCTCTGACACCTGTATGATTTACACAACTTTCTTTTTGGCAGGTATATTTCTGAATACTGTGATGGGTGTTCAAATTAGCATTCCCACGTGTCTTAGTTTACTCAGGCAGCTAAAACACAACACCAAAGACTGGGAGGGCTCAAACAGCAGATTTACTTCTCACAATTATGGAGACTGAAAAGTCCACGATCAAGGTGCTGACAGATTTAGTGTCCAGTGAGAACCTTCTTAGTGGCTTACAGATGGCCACCTCCTCACTGTGTCCTCGCATGGCAGAGAGAGAAAGAGAGCTCTGGTCCCTCTTCTTCTTCCTATAAGGACACTAATCCATCATCAGGGTGTCACCCTCATGACCTCATCTAAACCTAATTATGTCTTAAAGATCCTACCTCCGAACACTCTCACGCTGGGGTCAGGGATTCAGCATATAAATTTTGGGAGGACGAGAGCATTCCACTCCACCATACTTGTATCACAGACCAGTTCTCAACCTTTGACTTCACAGGTCACAGCTGCTTATCATTGGTCTTGTCTCCTGTTATCAAGAGGGAAAAATAGGCACACATATGCTAGGAAAGGTGCCACATCTTTGATTAACTCAATGTTAGGGTCTCATGTACACATAGGCCTGAGGTGGAGCCCAGGAATGTGCATTGCACACAAACACCATGATAACACTGCCGTGACCAGTCCTGGACCGCACTTGCAGAGCTGCTGCATTGAAACTGTATTAGGGAACATATATCTACTTCCCAAACTTGCATTGCAAGAAAATACCAATTACCTTATTTTTCAAATATCAAGTCTGACACTGACTCTATCCTATCAAGCAGGAAAAGAAAGTGTAATTCCTGTCATCCGACAACTCCTCCGTTCCCCAAGCCCAGGGTGTATGAGGGTCCCAGGCCACACTTGGACAGCATGCTTTGCATGGTCTGAAGCCCCCATGCCTCTGGCCCAGCATCACCTCTGACCGAGCAGGCAGGGAGGGTGCAAGACCTGGAGACAGATGCAGGTGTGGGCTCTGTGCTGGGGACACCCTCTGTCTTGAGATCCTTCTATTCCACAGCCTCAAAAACATGCAAAGGAACACCTCACTCATGTTCACTGTCACAGTTACCAGTGAACTGGATGCCCAGTAGACTGGGGTTTAAACTCAGAGAGGGTTTCTTGCATCACATTTGTTTAGTCCCCATCTTTTGTAAGTAAATAAGCCTTCAGAAAATGTCTTTCAGCATGCCAAAAGGGGTCACCCATGTCTGGGATGCAGAGTTCTTTTCTCTCCAGTGAACTTTCTTGGGAGTCTTTCAAAGAACAGGAGCCACAGAGAAAAGGTGGAGAGGATCAAAGTGCCAGACTTAGGGCCCCTCCCCTTCCTCATGCCCAGTCCTGAGCCAGACCTGCATGGGAAAAATGGGTGCTACAGTAAGAGACCCCCTTGGAGAGAAGTAGCAGACCTGCACCATTGTTCCCTGAAAGAGCAGGGGACCTAGGGCAGAGCTGGGAGCACAGCCACCTCCGGTCCAGGCTGCCCAGACTTCCTGTTCCACCAGCAATGCTAAGTACGGCCTTTGTGGGGGACAAACTGGTTCATGGGGCTTTTGTGGACAGGAAGGCTCTGTGAACTTTCTCCAAAGCCTTTGGAAGGTAGTTGCCATCAGCAATACACACACAGCACATGCATGTATACTGTGCAGCACAGACACATAGATGCACATGCATAGGCAGGGACACACAGAGAAATACATCCACACACATCCACACACACACACAGATTTCCCAGAAACAGACACGTGCAAACACAAACCTTGAGTCAGTCCAGGGTAGTGGCTGGGCTCCTTCCTTTCATCACCATTGAGAAGTGAGTTCAACTGCTCTTGAACTGTTTGTAGACTTTTTTTTTTCTTATAATGTACTTAGTACTTGAAAGGTGTAAAGAAAGCAGGAAACTGTCTCAAGGATAATCCTTCCTGCAAGCTTCAGGACAAGGCCGCTCAGTCTGCACTTGGCAGGTGCACTTCAAGAAGTTGCTGCGGAGTAGGTTGAGTCCTGTACCTGAGAGGTTTCAGCCCAGACTATGACCTCCAGCCTTCAGATTGGGAAAGATTGGCTGGCTTCCTGTCCAGCGACCCCAGGTCCAGCTTTACATCTCCCCACAGTTCCTGACGGCTTTTACATATAAATTGCGCTTTCTTTCCCTTTCTGATCCAAGGCTTCCCTCATGAGGCCATTTTCAAATTATGATTTCTCTCTCTTCTTTCAATCATTGAGCTTGGGTAACAGGCTATCTCTTGGGTGGATGGGAGAGTGAAGAGGAATAAAGACAAGCAAGGGAAAGAGGGGGAGAGCCTTTAATTGCAGCCAGGATAACCAAGCCCTAGTCCCCTGGAAATTCTTCTGCAGCATTAATTAAGCTGAGAGTGGAATAATTCAAACCTATCCCATGCTCTGCCACTCAAATAATTCTTCAGGCAGCTCTGCCTCCTCCTTCCTCTACTATGTCTCCCTGGGTCACTTTGTCATCAGATGCTCAGTTAGGGATACCAGGCCCTGACTGAAATGCCCTTTTGAAAAAGACTCAGCATAATTATTATTAGTAAGGCCAGTGTATTATTAGCATGAGTGAGATCAGGATGGGATTTCAGAGTCTGAGCCCACTCGTGCCCTGAGGACTGGAGCAAAGCGTGGGTCAGGTTTCTCAGAGAGCACATGTCTCTGCTCTGAGCCTGGCGTGTGGGGGCAGGTGGGCAAATTTCCCCTCCCTATATGCCTATCATCAATCCTGGCATCATGTAGGGGGGGCCAGCCACCCTGGGGCAGGCTCATACAATGCCTCTACTACCTGTTCTTCCAACCAACACATTTATTGAGCACCTAGTATGTGCAAAGGAGCTCCTTACATTTCCTTCCTAGCAGAAAAAAAAAGAGCAGGCATTAAGCGACTAATTATGCAATTAACTTTGCAATTACAATTATTAGGTGCTATGGAGAAGCATTTTTCAAGGACTCTGAAGAAGCAATATCTAGGCTGAAACCCAGAGGTGACAAGGAGTTAATTAAGGGATGAGTATGATGAGTGCCTCCTGGGAATTGTTCCAGAGCTGGACACAGACTCTGCTTCCTCAGAGAGGACAAAGCGGGAGGGGAGGAGAGAGCTGCGGGAGCTTGTGCTCAAACACCTGCGGATGTTGGGAGACAAAACAAGTAGGGATGAGTCATCATCGAGGTGTAGGGACTGTGTGAGTAGCCCAAGTGGGCCCACAGTAGCTTTGCTCCAACCTATGAACTCCAGGGCATAGGCAGAGAGGAAGAATCAGAAATAAGAGTTCAGGTGCAAGTCCTCAGGGACTAGGGGAGGAGCCCTGTGAAGAAAGGTGAGAGCCCCTTGTTGGTAGCCCTCCTAGCAGAGGATGGCAAGCCAAATTTCACCTTCTCCACTGAGGGTCCAATGAGAGTTAGTCAAGAAGTCAATGAACCAATTAATCAAGGATCAATGATTTTGTGCAAGAGGCAATGACCTCTGTTAGAGTAAGAAATTAAACTTTATTTATATTTACTATGTTGATTAGCAGTAGTATCTATAAATTATTTATTAAGATATAGACTTATTTTTTCAGAGTGGGTCCTTAATAAATAAAAGTCTGAAACCATAAGCTTAAAGTAAAGAGAGATCACTCTCAATTAAGGTGAGAGAAGGGGATAGAGTAGATTCCCAGATGGTTAGACATGAACTAAGTCCTAAAACTGGGCACATAAAAGGTACTCAGGAAGAGTTAATAGGAGGAATGGATGGGGGGGTGGGTAAATGTGTCAGGTTATGAGGGCTCAGAGGCTGAGGGTTTCCAGAAAGAAGTAATAGTCTGGTTAGAATGAAAGAAGCCACAAAATACCAGGTGTGCTCACTGGGTAGGAGCAGGCTGATTTGGTTGGTGTTGGGAAAAGAGTGTGCAGGCCAATAAAATCATGGTATGTTTGCCCTAGAAGAGCCCTGTTATCAGTTGAAGTGTGTTCCCCACAAAAGAGGTGTTGACATCATAACCCCTGTACCTGCGATGAATGTGACCCTTATTTGGAAATAGTGTCTTTGAAGATGTAATCAAGTTAAGATGAAATCATACTAGATGAGCATGGACCCTAAAACCAATCATTAGTGTCCTTCTAAGGAAAGGGAAAGGGAAACAGAGAAACACAGGGAGAAGATGACCATGTGGTGACAGAGGCAGAGATTAGACTGATGTGTCTACAAGCCAAGGAACATCAAGGGTTGCTTGAAAACACCAGAAACTAGAGGAGGCAAAGAAGGATTCTCCTTACCAGTTTCAGAGGGAGTATGGCCCTGCTGACACATTCACTTCAGACTTCCAACCTCCAGGGCTGTGACACAATAAACTTCTTTTGCATTAAGCCACCTAATTCATGGTACTGTGCTACAGTAGCCCTAGCAAACTCATACAAGTCCATGAGTCCAAGTGATCGGCTGCATCCCCCTCAATGGACAGATGTGAAGTGAGTGGACAGACTATAAAGGATGATGACATAATATGGGAGGTCTTGGATGCACATCTGGAATTTACCCAGGATTCAGGGGAACCTAACTGCATAAAATTTAAGAAAAGTTAAAACAAAGCAAAACAAAGAAAAGACTTTAAAAGATAATACTTTCAAAGCAATGCTCCTGCAAAGATGCCACCCCAGTGAATTCAGCACTTTGTTGGATGAGTTCACTGGATGGCATCTTTGCAGGAGCATTGCTTTCAAAGAGCTATGACCACAAGAGGTTACATTCAGGGACTGCTCAGGTTTTGAAAGCCCTGACCAGCTTTGAGATGCTGGGAGTCTTTGCTAATCTCCCTCTAGTTCTGCAGGAGTCTTGTGCACTGTTAGGGAAGTTGATGCAGGGGGTGGTGGTATTCGTCCCACATACCCAGCCAAATGGGGCCTCCAGGAGGGTTTGGCCTAGGAGCTCTAGGAGGGAATGAGAACCTCCTCACAAAAAGTGGCCTGTGGGCCTAGAGAATCTCCAGAAGGCAAGGTGTTTATCCCAGAAAGGGAAACCAAGCCCTTCAATCCAGCCCTCCCAGAGCAGACAGAAGCAAGAGCAATTTAAGAAAGATCCCAGAAGCTCAAAAGCAGCTCTGTCAAGGCTGAGCATATTACACTTCCTCTGGGAGAGCTGAATTCAAAAATCTGAAGGCAGCAAAGAAACTCTCAGGCAGTATAGTTTATAGGAAGAGGGAGGCAGAGTGTAAGGGGAGAGGAGAAGAGAGAGCTGTGTGAAGGGGGAAGAGAAAGACCAAGAGGATAACTGATCAAAGGCCCCTCAGCTGAGGGCTCAATCTGCAGATGCCCTCACTGCACCGGGGAATACGTGGGGAGGATTTGATCTGAAGATTTTAGTTTAATCTTCCCACAAAAGCATTCAAGTAAACCCTTTCCTTGTGAGAAAGTGAGAGAGCAGGAAACAGGAAAAGAAGAATCTCAGTGAAAAGATCCATGTAGACTTCTGCTAATATTGCTCACTTAGAGAATACATGCCCTCTGGGTGTTTGATAAAAAGAAGAAAAGGCACAAAGTTCAAAGCCATGGATTCAGTTTATGAGTTGCAAGCTACTCGCCTCTCCTCACGGCCAGCTCTTTCTTTTATTGGAGGAGGATTATTTTTTTCTTGGTCGGCAATACCTATCTTTTCAAGGTGATTCGTCAGGTCTCCATTCTTTTATTCTTTTTAGGCCAAGGGGCCGAGCAGTAGGGAGAGGGGAGGCGAGGTGACCCAGGTGATAAGAGCAGGACTGACCTCTATTTATTAATCATCTGAAAACTCTCTATTAAAATGCGAAGCCACAACCCAGTTGTGCCTAGGGCTGACCCAGCAGCTTCACGTCTTGCTACTCCATGCCAGATGAGACGAGGATGCCTGATTCAGTCCATGCACATCTCCTTACTTACTGTCTATTAGAGGTGTATGTTTTTGGCACATACCCCAGGGCTCTGGCCCAACATTTAGCCAGGAGGAGTCAGTCATAAGACCCTGACTTGAGGCTCCATCATTTTTGAAAACTTTTCCTTTGGAAAAGAATTTGGCCCACTTCAAGGAATGGCAGAAAACCCAGGGAGACCCCACCCCACATTGCCAAGCAGCGTGAGTTCATGTGCTTTTAAACCAACATCACCAATAAAATGGTATGAAATAGCTTGGTAGTCGGATTTGCTATCCTGAGAAGTTAGAAGGGCAAAGATTTAGTCAGGAAATGGGGGAAGGTAGGTAGGATGGAGTCTGATTCCTTATTATCACTTTAAGATAGCTTGTGTTCCTCCTAAAGTGCTTTATGCTGTTGCACAAGCCATGATTTTATTATCCAAAATAATGATTAGCATTCCACAATAGTTCTCAGTATTAGAAAATTATTGTCATAAGTAAATAAGGCATATCATTTAAAACCCATTATTCAACTTTGGGGGTTGTTTATTTGTATAGGCCTTTAATACCCATTATCCTACAAATAATCATTATCTTCAATGACAAATACACTAAACTCATTCTCTCCTTGCTTAATTTTTCAATATTTTTATCACATTTAAAGTCATGTAGCATAACTTGGTTCAGTAGCTCTAACAACAGATTCAATACCCAGGACTTCACAGTGGATAATTTCGAAGGTGGTTCCTTCAGCAATTATAAGGATGAGGCTGAATTTTGAACCCGAAAACATGGCTTGAATCCTGACTCTGCCAATTATTAACTTGGGGTAAGTTACTTTACCCCTTTGAAACTCCACTCCATTATCTGTTTAACGGGAATAGTATATTATACTTGATCTATATCACATGATTATTATAAAAATCAAAGGAAAAATTGTCTTGAAAGTACTTTAATAAACTTCTAAAGTTCTATAAAAATGTAATAAAAAGTTACTATAAAATCTGATGAAATAGAATAAATTATTCTAGCTCTTAGCAAAACATTTTACGTGATCCTGGGGGGAAAAAATCTGTCCAACAATATGTGACATGCTAAATGCAGTTAGCAGTGAGTGGGACCAGCCCCTTTGAGTTACTAATTCAAATGGCTCCTAATATAAAATTTAAACAAGGGAATGTAAAGAGCACAAATTTGGGTGGCAATGACACCAAAAGCTAAGCCCTTAAGGTTCTGCTATTGACATGTTACTTCATGAGCCTCAGTTTTCTAATCTGCAAAATGGGGATAAGAACCCATCTCTTAGTGCAATTGTAAAAATTGAATGATATTAAATGTGTAAGTGCCCAGCAGAGAAGTTGGTGCCCAGTGGACACTTGATAAAGGTCGAATTGCTGCCATCTCCCCGGAAGTGCCTCCTGAGAATGGGAATGGAGGTGTAGCCTGCTCTGTGACAGTGCCTGTTTCTTCAGTACAGACTCACTCAGTACACGATTGGTCAGTGGGGGAATGATGTCAGCATACTGCGGAAGCCTTGTGGTTCGAGAAAGCCTTAGCATAGTGAGAAGACCTTAAGAAAACAGTTGAACATTGACAGACCTTTCTTTAATACAAATAGTGGCCCATTTAGTGGTTTCCAAAACCACTGTATTTTCCACTCTGTTATCTGGTGAAACTAAGAGTAAAGATGAGGAAACTATGCAAACATTTTCCTTTATGTTACATTTTCATTTTTTCACAAGGAAGTCTATACTCTGGCACAGATTTTTAATATTGATGGAACTAATCTCTGTGATATGTGAATGCCCCATAGGACCTGCCGTGTTTAGGCTGCAAAGAATCTGATGCACTGGTGCAAATGTAGGTTGTAATTTACCTGTGCTGCTAATTTTATTAGCATTGCTGTGTTTTTGTTACATTCTGGATGGTCTTCTCCAAATGTAAATTTCCCCCATAGGTTATGATATGTAATTCTGCAAATTTTCAGAATATGAGGCTTTGTGCAGTGTGTATACAGAAGGGCCTCTATTAGGAAATTAGAGTTCGTTCAGTCACCTTCAGGGAGCATACACTCCATTTAGGCATAATAAATAGTTGAACCATCAGTAGACCTTTACCATTTGAGACAAAGCTCAAAATTGCAACAATCATGTTAGAACATACATGTAAATCAAAGGAAAGTACAATATGTGGGTTCAGCCCTTGTATGTGAGTCTCCAGGTTGCTTTTCCCTCCGTTTGGCCAGTGCTTTCCTCTCCATGTCCTAGAGTTAATAAGAAGAGGGTCAGGGCACTGCTGGGGTGACGGGGATACCTAGCTGGGCTCCAGGCCACCACCCTACTCACCCACAGCCTCTGCTTTGCTTTAGATACTGAGGTTTTTCTAAGGTTTCTTTCCAAGCAAGGGTTTTGCCATGATGGGTGCAGGATTTGCAAACTACAGGCCATCAACTGTGATCACAGTAGGTCATGTCATGTGTCAATATTTCTGTCCCAATCACACTTTTTCCAGGCCTATACGAGACTCTACAAACCTTGCTCAATATTGGTCCCTCAAGAAGATTCCAGAGAAACTTTATTACGTTTTAGGAACTCCAAAGCCAGGGTTCTATCCATATTGCATTTTATTTACTGTCTGCATTTGAAGCCGTGGTAGCGGTGTCTTGGAGTTCTCCTCATTGGCTTCTCTGGAAGAATAATGCCATTGTTTGGTTGGAGGACTTCTTTAGTTACCTGACCAATTGAAAAGGAGATTTTTTAAAAACATTTGTATTTGGATAAAATTTCAAAAACTGCATATGATTTTTACTTTCGTTGAAACCATTTTGCATTTCAAGTTAATGTCTCCCAGGACCTGCAGGATAGGGTCAGGCATTGCATTCAGTTGTCATGTCTCTTCGGCTTCCTTCAGTCTGGAACGTCTCCACTGTCTGTCTATGTCTTTTATGACACTGACATTTTTAAAGAACATAGTTGCCTCTTTATTAATAGAACATTCCTCCTTTTGGGCTTTTCTGGTATTCCTCGTTATTAGATTCAGGTCCTACATTCTTGGTCATAATCCTACATAAGTGATGTTGTGTTTTCCTAGGATATCCTGTCTCAAGACACATGATGTCCATCTGCCCCTCATTAGTGTTATTAATTTTGATCGCTGGGCCAAGGTTTAGTCCACTTCTCCAATGTAGATTTACATACAGTACATACATACTACATATCTTTTTCTCCTAGAACTGATAAGCAGCCTGTGGGAAAATAGGCTGTGTAATATCCTGCTCTTCATCAAAAAATTTCCCCTGCTTTTAGCATCCACTGATGGCTCTTCTCTGAACCAGTTTGTATTACTATGGCTGCAAAATGATGTTTTCCAACTCCAGCCACTGTGTCAACACTTGTCATTGACAAGGGAATATTTTGGATGGTTCTGTAATCCAATAAAATGTTTCTTTGTCCTGCTTGGAAACTCAATCTATTAATATTCTGAAGGTCACATTCTCTTTGATTTTTGCCTGGAATGTTTTGGAATAACCTTTGGACAAAAACATTAAGATTCTCATCTGTTCCTAGGCTGTCATTTTTCTGTTTTACGCTATGGCTCTTCAGATCTGGTCTTATTCAATCACTATTCACTCTGCCCACACCTCTGATTTAGAGTCTGTGATTTAGTAGAGGGGAGGGGAGAACATGAGGACAGGGAAGCAGACGAGCTCCTTTGAGCCCCGTAGCTATGCCGGGCTTTTGATTCCTGCTTCGATGCCCTTGTGCCTGTTTTGCTCCAGAGCTAGGATGCCCTGCCCTCCACCTGTCCTGATCGCACCTGTCCTTTGACATGGGGAGTAAAATCCAGCCCTGTAGAGCCCAGAAAGGCAAAAGTCCTATAGGCCTTGGGATATACTGATATAGGAGCCTGAAAGTCCAGCATCAACATGTCTCAATGGCAAGGCTTCTGCTTACTATGTGCAGGGGCCACTGATCTTGGGAACTTTTCAGGGCATCTCTTGTGATTGAGGATTATCTCCTGAGCCTGTTGGATTCCTTGGAAACATGGCTATGGGTTCCCAGGCCTTGGGAAACCATGACTGGTAGAAATGGGAATTGGTTATTTTGGGGAGTGTGGGGGTCTTTGAGTTCACCAGGCCCAGACAAAATGGATTCTGAACCCTCTGAAAAGAGGGGGTCTTTGAACTTCAGCAGGAGATATTTCCATGACACTTATAATTCCAGAAAATTCTGAAGCACAGGCCCCACAGTTCTAGGCAGGGTTTCAAAGCTGTGGCAAGATCAGGAAGGCCCCAAGTCTAGTGAGTGGGACTGGTGATAACAGCCACTAAGAGCTCCCTGGGAAAGTCTCAAGTCCAGGGTTGGAGGAGCAGAAATGGAGGGGTCTCTCTTTCCTACTGTGAAGAACCCAGCTGCCTCTGAGCCACCCATGTGAGAATCTATCCCTGGGCTTCCATGGGCCCAAGATGGACAGGCAGGGAGGAAAACACCAGGGGTCTAGACCCACCAGGCTCAGGAGATAATCCTCAATCACAAGAGACGCCCTGAAAAGTTCCCAAGATCAGTGGCCCCTGCACATAGTAAGCAGAGGCCTTGCCACTGGGACACATTGATGCTGGACTTTCAGTCTCCTATATCAGTATATCCCAAGGCCTATAGGACTTTTGCCTTTCAGGGCTGGATTTTACTCCCCATGTCAAAGGACAGATGCGATCAGGACAGGTGGAGGGCAGGGCATCCTAGCTCTGGAGCAAAACAGGTACAAGGGCATCAAAGCAGGTCTACACCCAGGTTGGGGGAAAGTTAGGTCTGAGAGTGTGGGAGTAACTCCAGGAGTTGGTTTTCTAAGAAGTGGCAAAATATGTAAATCCTAAATTAGGTCAGAAAATAGATCAATGGGAAAGAAACAAATAACATGCAAACAGCATTGGCTAAGGTCTGAATCAAGCTGGGTCTCCCAGCACACCCCAAGAAAGGGTTCTGTAGTGTAGGACTAGGCAGGCCAACAGAATCCAAGGCCAAAAGCATGAGAGATCGCTCATGTGATTGAGAACAACCACAGGCAGCTGGGCCCATGATCCAGCCTCAGCCAAGCTCTCAACACCTGCACCTGGTTTCATGTCAGCGCCCTCTTCCAGACCGCTCAGCTGCTCCTCAGAGCCTCTGCCACCCTCCTCTTTCTGACCTAGCTCTGCATTCTTCTCTCCCAGCGGCTGGCTTGGCTTCCTCTTTTATCACAGTGTCCCTGAGCTTTCACGTGCTGCTCTTAACTGTTTGTGGAGTGAATAAGAAATTAATTAATGAGTGACACACATGTCTCTGGAGATCTGTGATTCCAAGTAAGAGAACAGTCAGTTTAGAATGGAGCAGGAGCCCGTGTACCCAGGAAGCAACGTTACTGTTCCAAGGCAACTGGATTCTCCACAGTGGGAGGAAGAGACCCTCAGTTTCTGCTCTTCCAACCCAGACCTGAACCTTTTCTGTGGCTCCTAGTGGCTGTTGTCACCAGCCCCACTCACCAGACTGTGGCTACTGTAACCTCTCATCCCCTCCCCCTATACTTGATCCCAGAACAGACAGGTAGAGGGGGGCTTGTTGGTCCAACCAGAAAGGTCATCCCATCTGAAGAAAGGGACCTAAAGAAGTTTCTAGAATGGCATAGGTTAAAAAAGTTGGTATGGTTTTTACTTTAAAAGCAATGCTCAAAAATATCAAAATATAAAAGTCTGTTTAATGTAATAAGTAAAACATATTCCACCTGCCTCCACCTTCCCAATTCCCAGAAATCACCATCTTTAATAATTTGATATGTTTCCTTCCCAGCTTTATTGAGTATTGTGTTTGTGTTTATTTTGATATAATTTTATGGCCTCAAAAATGGTTTCATGTTATACATACAGATCTGTTCATGGACTTGCTCTGTTACTTAATGATGTATCATGAATATGACCTTCTCCCCTCTTAGCACCTTACTTCATGCCTTTGGAGGCTTTTGCTGCTGCCTGTAGGTCTCTCAGGCTCTTCCTCAGGCATCCTTAGTATGAGTGAACTGGAGAAACTATTTAACAAGCTCTTTGGGGATGGCCATTAGGTGACTTCTGATGTATTATTTCAAACAGTGCTTCAGTGAATATTCTTATATAGATGTTTCTGTACACTTGTATGAATATTTCTGTAAAAGAAATTTAACACATTCCATACCGCTCACGAGTTTTCGCGTGTTTCACGTGCCATCTGTTATGGACCTTAGATGTCAACACACTGTCTTGTCCACATCGAATGAAGCGATCTGATTGGTGGAAACTATGCAGGTCAATCTACAAAAAACTATATAATTGCACGAACCCATAAAGCATTGCAGTTACATTATATTTTGGTCATTCGAATAGTCTTCGTCTTCAAGTTCCTGGCGCTTTTAGAAATGCCCCCTCTCAGAAAAAGGAAGGAAACCAATGAAACTGATACACTTCCGGAAGTATTTAACGATAACTTATCAGATATTCCTAGTGAGATCGAAGATGCGGATGACTGTTTTGATGATTCCGGAGACGATCTGTAGTTATGATGATTTAAATAACGTGCAGTTTGCCCAAAAACGTGCGGTCCCTGGCGTATGTCTTAAAGATTTCTATGTGGTACGCAATGTGTTAAGAAGAAAATTTGCTGGGTCAAAGAATTTGCACATTTAAATTTTTCAAAATAATTTCAAACAATGAAAAGTTTCAAGAATAGGAATGATACAAATAATATCCCTGTAACCTTTTCCCAGATTCTTCACCTATTGTTGTCATTTTACCCCATTTCCTTATTATTTGCCTGCTTCCCACCCCAAGTGTTTTTTCTACTCTTGGAAGACGTTGTGTACATCATGGATCTTCATCCCCCTATACTCTGTGGATTTCCGTATCTCCTAAGTAAAGGGATATCCTCTTGTGTAACTACAGTGCAGCTATCAATTTCAGGGGTTTACCATGGATAAAATAGCCTATCTAATCTTCTGTTTCTATTCTAATTTCAATTAATTCAAAAATGTTCCTTTTAGCACTTTTTCCT
>VMDR010018873.1:0-18803 GCA_007922815.1 Macrotus californicus
TTTCCTACTCATAAAGCAGAAATATATATATCTACTTCAGGGTAAAGTCTAATTGACAAACAGGTGATTCACAAGGTTGATATGTGACATCAGTTTAATGTACATAATATAAATGTTTATGTATATAAATATCTATCTAAGACAAACAAATCAAACAAATATTTATTAGTTAACTGTTCCTTGGTATAATTTGGCTATTATTTCTAAACCTATATTCTACAACTCAAGATATGACCAATTATTATCAGCTGTGAGGAAAGTAAGTAAGTTATTTTAAAAGTCTATGTAAGTGGTTATAAGAAATCAAATATGTACACTGCTTAAGGAAATAACCCTACTGTTCATTTTCCCAGGAGAACTGAGGGATTCTGCTATTTTAGGTCACCACTAAACTTTCAGAAGCAGTAATAACCAAAGTGCTCCAAAGAACTTTTTTTAAAGATTGTATTTATCTATGTCTAGAGAGAGGGGAAGGGAGAGAAACATGGATGTGTGAGAGAAACATTGATTGGCTGCCTCTCGCACATGGGGGACAAGGCCCACAACCCAGGCACGTGCCCTGACTGGGAATGGAACCAGCAACCTTTTGCTTTGCGGGAAAGATGCTCCACCAACCGAGCCATGCCAGTCAGGGCCTGAGGCACTTCTAGAGTAGCGGGTCTCATAGCTCAGGCTCTGAGGTTACACAGGATGCAGTGCAAATCCAGCCAAACCACTTATGGGCTAACCCTTCGCTAAGTCTCTGCACCCTCCAGTACAACGGGACTGAGGGCACACGTCTCCCTGAGCTGTTCAAGGATGGGTGAGGTAACACGTGTTTAAGCGTTCAGCACAGTGACCTCACACGCATCAGCTGCTCTCATTCTGAGGATTTTACATGGTTATGAGTCAACTTAACCAGGTAAGAAAACAAAGCACCATGGAGTTAATAGGCTCCCCTGCAAACTGGAATCAGAGGCTGCACATGCTTCTGAATTCATAGCCTATTTTTAGTTGTATCATTTTAAGTCCAAATTAATCTTCATCTGAAGGCATAAGAGGAAACAGTTATTTTGACTTGGTAAATTAGACTGGAAATTTTAAGTAAAAAATGAAACCGATGTTTAGAGAAACTCCCTTCACAGTCATACTTTTCTTGCCACATTAGTTTCTCGACAAATATATTTATGCTAAATCCTGTGCTCCTACAGAACTTACCAAATCTGATTTCTTCATTTGATGACAATTTCATGGGAAGTGGTATCAGCCGATCATGTGTTCCGCCGTCTCCCAGCTGTCCTTCCTTTCCAGAACCAAATGAAAAGACCTTCCCCAAATCAGAAACATAGGCAAGAGTGTGCCGCCTATGAAAAAAAACCCACATACGGTCAGTTCTCAATTATCCACAATGAAAGTTCCCAACAGTGCACGAAGTTAGGTTACCCAATGAATGAAACTAGTTAACCAACTGTCAATGCATGAAAATTGCCACCTGGTTACTAAGAAACCACCAATGTGTGGCTGAGATGACTTTGGAATCCCTAAGTCCACTCAAGACCATTATGCTGCACCTTGGCAAATGGTATTCCCTTCAACAGGAACAAGCATCTTCCTTCACCTTTTCCTCCCTTTTTAAGCCTTGGCTTGAGAGTCACCACCTCTTGGAAGCCACCTCTGAGTTCCTCTCTCCCTCCTAGAAAATGGAATTAGGTAATCCTCTGAGTTTTCAGTCTATTTCCCAAAGATTGTATCACACTGATTTTCTTACAACTTTGTTCAATGGTCTCTCCCACTGTATAGAATTTGGCCTTACTCAAAAAGAGGTTCAGCCTTTGTCCTCAGTGCCTGGGAGGTACCCTCTAAACCCTTAGAATTAGCCAAGTGACAGGTATGTCTTTATTATTCCTGGCAGGCCCCTGAGACCACACTTAATAGTTTACCCAGATGGCTCAGGGAGGACCCCTCTGGCTGCATCTAAGGCAAACCTACAGTGAGGGAGAGGCTGGACTTTGAATTTCCCCTGGACATGACCCCATCAATCACAACTAAGCAATGAAACTGCAATAACAACTTTGGACTTCGGTGAGCTTCCCTGGTTGGCAATTCTCTACACATTGTCATGTATCAGGCTGGGAGGAGGTAACACCGTCCAGAGGAGCAGATACCTAAGTTCCTTACATGGACCCTCCTAGACTGTCTGTGCATATGCATCTCTTCCTTCGGTCATATTAATTTGTGCCTTCCTCCTGTACTGACTGTGACCACGCGTGTGACAGCTTTCAGTGAGTCTGTCTTTCCAGTGAATTCTCCTGTGTCGCTAGGGGTGCTGCCCTGGTTTGCATTAAGACATCTCTAATGCGACACCTTCTCGTGGAACAAAAGAAGGTGTGTTATGAAAAATCCGATGTGGTGACAGGTGCTCTGGGTGATGCAGACATCAGTGAATGCAGAGAATTATGCCACCCCAATAATCTGTAGTCCACCTTCATAATACTCGTTTATGTAATTTTACTCTGGGACCATGAGTCTGTTTCTGTAGACTGAAAGTACATATTCCAGTTTAAGAGCGAAGGGTGAGTAAACAAACAAATGAACCTAATGTTCAGTACAGTCTGAGTCTGGCTGTGTTCAGTGAGGAAAAAACTGCTCAAAAGAATAGGCGTGTCTGAGTGAAAATATTTCTTAACTCCAAGAACCAACAGCCCACTGGTGAGAAGTGGACAGATGTTCAAGGAAAAAAATAATTACATAAACCAAGGAGCTTGAGAAAGCTTTTCTACTTTTGTTTAAAAAAAGCTGTGAACGTCAAACTTCTCAATTAATATTTTCCTCAAACCAAGGACTTGTCGTCAACTTTCAGGTGATCACTCCGAAAGGGTTATGGTGATGAAGTACGACGGCCCCTGAGGGGTTGTGCGAAAGCAACTAACATTAATGGATGACTGAGATTCATGCTTCATTTTCTCATTGAGTTCATTCAAGTAGCACTGGTTAAAATTACATAGGTTCCCAGTGTACACTCTGTAACACATCGTCTGCATGCTGTGCTGTGTGTTCACCACCCCACGTCCAGTCCCCTGCCATCGCCACTTACCTCCCTTTTGCTCTCTACCACCCCCCCCCCAACCCCCTTTCCCTCTGATAATCACCAAACTGTTGTCTCTATCAGGGTTTTTGTTTGTTTTCTGCTTAATCCCTTCACCTTCTTCAACCAGCTCCCAAGCCCCATTCCCCCCTCGAAGAGCTGGCAATCTGTTCTCTATCTCTGAGTCGGTTTCTACTTTGTTATTTTATTTTTCCTAAATAAATGACATTTTTCTTAAAGACAAAATGCATGTGAACAGATACAAAGGTATTTCACTGAAGGAGCATCTTAGGAAAAAGGACTCATGGGCATGGGCAGCAGTGTGGTGTTTGCTGGGGGTAGGGGGGTATAAGGGGACTAAATGGCAATGGAAAAAACACAATTAAAAAAAGATTTAACTAAAAAAAAAAAAGGAAAACAAGTATGTATACTATAATAAAAACTATGATTATCGGTCAATAATGTAAATTAAGCATTTTCACCCATTTGAAAATGTTTAATATTTTTATCTCAACCAATAAAACCAATGCAAATTTTATTAAACTTCCTACCTAGATTTATTGTTACGAATTTTATCAGCCTTCATCAACACTTTACAACTTACCTTCCACATGCTATCTGGGTCACTCTATTCCCAACGAGCTCAGTCACCAAACGGGGTTTTAACTCATTCTGAGTTGAATTGTGACCCAGCTGCCCGTATTTTCCAGCACCAAATGTAAACAGGAGCCCATCCTAAGGAAACAGAACTTTGTATGAGATTCTGAAGAAATACGACACAGAAGTTGTATTCACTGATACACGGGCATCAGTGATTAAGAAGCACTGTCAAGCAAAACCCTCAGTTATGGGGAAGACAGTCCCGTCTATGGGAAATGATGACCTTTCCTCCCCGGGGAACACTAACTGCCCACACCTCCATGTTCTAGTGCTCTCCCCACTACAAAGTGTTCTTCCAAAATGTGCACAGTTAGGGAAACACGAGGACACGCACCTTTGTGAGCACGGCAGTGTGAGAGCCACCACAAGCAAGGGACTGAACTTTCTGACCGTTCAGTGCTTCGATAAGGGAAGGGAAACCTCCATCTACACAAAGGAAAGAACAGCTGAAGCGACCAAAGGGAAATGCCAAATTTCACACTAGAGGTCTAGTGGTAAAATACCTGGACTGCTTCCTGTCAGCATATCAGCAACAGTCCCCAGCGCACTGTGACAAGAAAGGCTCTACGCAGGTGTGTTCAGTCCCACGGGTGAAGGACCACATTTGGGGGGGACTCACCTGTGGAAGTATCAAGCCACTTCCCAGAGCCCTTTCTCCTCTTTTTAACTTAGCCCGATTAACTGTGACTGCAAGGTACCTGATATTTCCAATTCCCATAGAAAATTATCCTTCTTAATAAACTTTTGTTTTGTTTTAAATTCTCTATTATGGTGTCTTTGCCTCACCCTACGCCTTCTTTCTTTCATGATTATTTTCTTGTCAACACACTTAAGAGATTCAGCAAAAATAGTTTAACTGCCCTTTACTCCTTTGCCTCCTCTGAAAATGTTTCTGACACTGACCTATGAGTACTCCTGAGTAATCAGCATGGGACCACAAAGTAGATATGCAGTGTCTGACCATAACTCCAGAGGTAAGTGTGCACTATCAGAGCTGATAAATCAATGGAGTCTGCTACACCTGGTGTTTGGCATCGTAAGTTGTTCTGTCGTCTACTATGTGGAGGTAGTTCAATAATGGGAATTACTGTATACGTTTTATCGTGTACACACCCATGTGTGTATGTGTACAGATGTGATCAATGGCTTATAGAATATGATTGGGATATGTGAGTTTCTAAGATAGAATGTTAGTGTCCTTTGGTTGTAAGATAATTATATTAATAGACACTTAAGTGCACATGTACCTTGAAGGTCATTTCATCCAAACTCACCACTTTACAGGAAATAAAAATAAGGCCTAGAGAAAAACTGTACGTGATTGGGTAAGGCCCAGCAGTCAGTTAACTGTGAAATGGGAACCACAATCCAGGTGTTCCAATCCCCAGTCTGAAACTCTTTCCCCCTTTCCACACGGACCTGACATGTGTCTCAATTACAGCAAGGACTTCCACACTATGCATGACTTTTAAACCAATTCTGTCCTGAACACAAAGAGATAACCAGGAAGAACAGTAAAAATAAAAGTGAGGACTTGAACCATTTTTAAAAGGAGTATCTGCGTTAAATTCATTACTTATCTAACAAATATATCTGTTGATAACATGAATTTCAAAATATGTTTCCATACTGTCAGTGTGGCCCAGGCCTAGTTGCCCCAAATTATTTCTTCCCCATGAGTAAATGTTTCCGGACATGGATAAAGCCATGCTGTGGGTTTTCCCTGCAGAAATCTGAGCCAAGGGGACGCCAGAGAGGTGCTCCACAATCTGTGGTGTAGGGGTTGAGTCAAATACTTTTCCAAGTCCAAGCTGGCCGTGTAAGTTCTGTCCCCATGCAAAAAGTTCACCACCTTGACATAAACAAAGAAAATGCTGTCTTATTAAGTTTAAAACGCAGCAGACATTACTCTAGGCCATTACATATGCAATCTGTATTACTGGTATACTATTCAACTCTTACATTCAAACTGACAGGACTTCTTAGATCCCATATTTCTGAATCAGAAAAACCAGAGAATCTTATTAGCAGTAACCATTATACTTCCGTACCTCCTACCTCAAAGGGTAGTGTTATGCACTAAATGGTTGTGTCTTCCCCAAATTCATACACTGAAATCTTAACCCTCAATGTGAGGACATTAGGAGGGGGAGCCTTCGGGAGGTGATTAGGATTAGATGAAACGTGAGGGTGGATCCCTCAGGAATGGGATTAGTGCCCTCATAAGAGACCTCAGAGAGCTCTCTTATCCTTTCCACCAGGTAAGAAGATGGCCCCTCATCAGTCACCAAATGTGTTGGCACTTTGAATTGGACTTCAAGCCTCAAGAACTGTGAGAAGTTTCTCCCGTTTAAGCCACCCAATTTATGGTATGTTTGTTACAGAAGCCCAAACAGACAAAGACAGGCAGAATGAAGCCATTCGAACATATTATAATTAAATTCAAGAAATACTTATTTTAAAAAACCCAGAGGATAGGCCCATGAAAAACAAAAATATTTTACATCTGGATAAAAACCTAAAATTAGTCTTTTCTCTCTGTGTGAACCCCCTCTTCTTAATGTGCCTAAAGATCCTAAACAAACTACTTAAAAATGCATCTGATGTTGCATTCATCAGAAGTCCATTCTTCTGTATTGTGAAGTGGTACTCCATGTATGATATGGCAGTTTTTCTTCATTAACTAGCCAAAGTACATGTGGGTTGTTTCTAACTTCTGATGATTATGAATAAAGCTACTGTAAACATTCATAAAAAATAGTTGAAATTGCATATAGTATCTTAAAAGAACAAGCACCTTCTTCCATTAGTTGAATGCATGAAATATATTTTTAAAGAAAAGTCTTTAGCCAATATGTAATAGAGTTGACAATAATTGGTGAAGTCTGAAAAATATATATCAGAGAATTAACACTTACTGGACACCTCTCTGCCAGGTAGTATGCAAGATCTAGTGGCAGAGCCTGTCCTTCTAATGTAATTAGCATGACGAACCTTTTGGCCACCAAGAATATAATGATGAGAATGCAGTTTCATTTCTTATCAGAATGGTGTCTGATAAGAAATAGGAAATAATAAAAGGCTAAGGAGAATGCCTGAATTTCAGAGGTAATATGAAAACCCATCAGGGGCCTGCTGACTGGCCACAGAAGCAGAGCCAAGGGATTCTGAGCTTCTGCTGCGGGAGTTGGAAGAGCACTAAGAAAAGGGAAAACGGTTCTGGAAAAGGCTGGCCAGTGTCTGGTCCTGAATCCAGAGAGAATGATTTGACTATTCGGAATATTTTCATTGTTTCATTTTTGAAAAATAAAAACATGAAACTGTTGAAATAAATCTCTAGACCCAAAATGGAGCCGCTCCTGTCTGGGGTGCCATGTGAATCAAATTTTCATGTTTCTATAAATGCTCCATTTGACCAGAAACACAGTACATCCAGGCAGTTGATCCCCAAATATCAAGCCAACTCTGGGCTCTACACTTATTTCCTTGATCTTTCTAAATAAGGTCAGATACACCACCCTAGGCAATCACTCCCCATTTCCAAATCTGGTCTTCTAATGCTCTATAAAATTTGCTCTTGCCCAAAATCCCTGCTGCAAACACTCCACTGCTTGTGAGGAAGTGTACTCCCCAATTCATGGATCATTTTCCCCTTAAATAAAGATCATCGAACTCATTACTAAATTGTTTTAGTTTTGTCATTTTACAGAATACAGTGTAAGAATAGTAATTACGGAAACCTAAAGATTTTATAGGTCCAAGAGTTCTCTCATTTTATATCTCCTTTAGGAACAGTGCTCTGAACCATATTAAATTCAAAACCATATTTCTATCTTGTTATAAAGTAAAGCATAAGCATTCTATTAGTTCTACATATACACACATTTACTCCCTCTAAAATACAATTAATGTTGCAGAAAATACCTTTTGAGAGTGCAAGAGAATGATAATCTCCACATGTGATCTGAATTATATATTTTTCTTGTAAAATGCACTGAAGCCTGATGGAAAAGAAATATATCACCACATGAATGAAAGTCACAACATCAACGTTAGAATTATGAACTGTATTTAATTAGAATTGAAGCTGAAGAAGAAAATTTACAATTTACTGCTTCACATTCAGTACATCTAAAATTATTATAAAAATACGATATGTTTTAATTAGTGGTTTAAAAGGAGAATAATGTGCATTATATAGTTATAATTGTAATAAGATGATTCTAAGATTTTTGCAAACAATATACTTTTAGGATGCAGGAATAACACAAGACAAAAAGAAGTTCTAGGTCATACGATCTTCTAGGAGAAAGTGTCACAATCATTCCATGATAATGTATTTTTTCCTAGGTTGAAGACTTTTACTCTAAAAATATAACTTCTAAGATTATTATGAGTTAATAAATTTGAAAGTCCAATTTGGGGTTAGGCAGACTAACCAAACATTTCCTTGAAATATCAAAGCAACACATGGCAAATGCCCTAGCGACATAAATTGGTTTGTAGTTTACTCATGGTCAGTTCATAACTCACTGTTTATTTACGATGCCACTCTATAAAGCAGGGGGTTAGAATCATATAAATTAATATTTTACTACAGAAATTATGATTGCCTTTTAAGTAAAATTAAAAAATAGTTCCCTACCTTTCACATTCTACGTTATAGTTGTGCTCAAATGGTTTTCCATCTGAGGATAGAATCAGCATGTGCTCTGCTCCTTGGTCCACGGAATGTATCTTCATTTTTTTTCCTAACTTAATGCACTCTGCAGAGCAAATCCAACCAGGAACTATCATCACTCTGATTATTACTCACTATTATCATTGATTTCATTACAATACACTTACACAATGGGGAAAAATTTCAACCTTTGACTTAACATGATCTTGTCTTTAAAGAAAATTCAAGTACAGAAAGCAGACACATTAACAATGATTATTGCCTTGGACTTTTTTTTAAAATTGGGAACGCACTGATCCATACTTTGTTATTGAGTACATCTTTTAAAAAGCCATTTAAAATTTGATATTAGATTCCTGCTTAATAAGTTGAGACAGAAAAACTAAATTTTAAGTGACAGCAACGAAAAAGTCTGTAAGAAAATACAATATTTTGACAACAGAACTCACTGTAGGAGCAAACATATTGTATATTCTGAGATGTGCTCTTTCCAAGAACAAAACAACTAATGATGATAAACCCTCCTGAATGCTTCACAGAGAAACCAAGGTCTACATTCTTAACATTATGTTTGAGGGACTCTAAAGAGGATGCTGTTAAAAAATTTGTATTGGCATTAGTGCATGTTTAGCCCTTTCTAAAAGCTAAGAGACTTAAAACTGTTCACTAGTTAACATTTACTCTTATCTCACTTAGTTTTATCACAAAAATTAAAGGAGGATCCAGTAGATTTGGGGCCTTGTCTCACTCTTTAGTTCCAATGAAGTAGAAAATAGAACCTATTCATGTAAAATATCAAAGCAGAAACCACTTCACATTATACATGCCAGGAGAAACAAAATACTTTAGTAATAAAGAAGAAATGGTCTAACAGACTAACGATTTTTAGAGACTGAGCATTTCAAATCAGTTGAAAAAAAAGAAGAGTTATTCAAAAAAAGGTATTGGGACACCCAGGTGGCCATTAGGAGGACACAAATAAGTCGATATCCCCTACACCTCACTCCTTAAATTAAAATAGCAGCCAAGTCTATCAAAAATTTTAATTTTAAAAATAAAAACGTAAAATTTCTATAAAGATGAGTGCATTAAAAAACACAAACAACTTGGTATGGGTAGCTTTCTAACAGAACACAAAATCCGTAAGCCTCCCTCAAATAGATTGATGACGCGGACTATAAAATAACATCAACTCAGTGCAGGTGGAGAGAAATATTACAGCGTACATGACTGACACACGGCTGTTGTTACTTCATGTTCATATAACTCCCTCAAATTAGTAAGAAAAATTCAATTTTTAAAAAGCCAGGCAAATACACGAACAGGTAGTTCACCGAAAAGGACCGCAAGGGACCAACAGAAAAGAAAGAAGAGATGCCCCACTCCGCTCAAGTCACGAGCAAAACGAACAGCGGAACACCGCCGTCTCCCCTCAACAGAGGGGCGACACTGTTAAGAGTGCGAGGGCGGCCATTTGCTCGCGCCCCCCTGTAAAACCGGGGCCACGGTACCCCGCCCCTCGGAGACGCGCAACTGCAAGCGCTCTGCAAAGGGCTCGCTAACAATGTGCGGCTCTGCCGTCGAGACCGAGGTCACCGTATTCGAGCAAGCTCACAAAACCGGGGTCGCTACGTTGCAAAAAGGGGCAAGCGACAACCAGACTGGGGACAGAAACAACGATGAAGGCAGACTGGCCGAAGGGAAGATGCCGCGCGCACCGCGGTCCCCGTCCGCGGTCACCCTGCAGCGAGGGCGGTCCGGGGGCGCTTCCCGCCCGCCCCCCGCAGACTCGACGCCCGCGGGGCGCGGGACCTGAGGGAGCTCCCGGTGCCGCAGGCACGGAACGCGAGGAGCCACCGCCGCGCCGGGCTCACTTAGGGGCTGTCCCCATTGAGCGGAGGACCTCACTCCCACAACTCGGGCCACCCTGCAGGGAAGTGCCGCTGCGGCGGCTGCCGGCCCAGGCCGTCCGCCCGCCCGCCCCGAGGCCGGAGGGCCGAAAAGGCGCGGCCCGGCCCCACTCACTTGGCTTCTTGGCGCCGTCGCCCCCCTCCGGCAGCTGGTGCACCTGGACGCCCGCCCCGCCGCGCTCCAGCACCGCCAGGCGACCGCGCGTACAGCACATCTGGCGCGTGTCCTCGGACCTCCGGGACAGTGCGCTGCCGAGGCCCGGGGCGCTGGGGAACAGCCAGAGCTGCGCGCCCTTCGGCTCCGCGGACGGCCGGGACGCGGCGGGCGGACGGGACTCCGGCCGCGAGCCGCCCCGCGACCTCCTGGGGGGCCTCTGTTCCATCGCCGCTGTCGCGGGCTCCACGACCGCACGGGTGCTGTCCCGACCTTCCGAGGAGAGGGAGGTTCGGCCGACCGCGAGGCGGAAGGAAAGGGGGCGTTGCGGGGCGCAGGCGGGAGCCGACCGCGCGGCGGCGTCGAGGACCCGCAGCCACCCTCCGTCAGCCGCGGCTCTCACGCCGGAACCCCTACGTCTGGCTTGGGGGCGGAGCCTGCCGCCGGAGGGCGGGACGGAGCGGGTTGGCTCTAAGGGGGCGGGTCCCAAATCCAAAGGGAAAAAGAAACTGAAACGCTCGGAAGAAACCAGGTGATGGAAGGTGTCCAAGTCGGCGGGCGGTGCAGAGCGAGTGTCCTCTGTCCCCGGGCGGGAGTGACCGTTTGAACTCCTGGACCAAATGGCCTTCGAAGAAACACTGAATTTCTTTTAGAAGGAGCTCTCACGCAGCCGGACTTGCAGAATTTCCCGAAACTATTAAGATAAGGAAAGCTAAACTTTGAGGTGAATGTGAAAGGGAGAAATAATCGAGCAGCCTGTCCGCACCGCGGCGCCTGCCAATATCGTTCTTGCCTTTTCCAGAATTTCTTGCAAGTGGAATAAAACGTATGAAGGCGTTTGTGTATGCCTTTCTTTTTTCATTTTGCACAATGCTTTTGAGATTCATCCTGTTGAATTTCGTTGAAAGTTCTCTGTTATTGTTGAGTGGTATTCCGTTATATGGGTAGAACACAATTTATTCACCAATCAAAGGGCATTTCAGTCCTTTACAGCTTTTGATTACAGTGAATAGAGGTGCCCTGAATATTTGTGAACAAGTCTTTTAGTGGATAAATGTTTGCATCTGGAGAGAATAGTAAGTACCTAAAAATGGAATTGTGACGTGTGGTAAGTACATGAATATCATTATAAGAAACCACCAAACTTTTCCAAAGTGCTATACCATTTTGCATTCCCTCCAGCAATTTATGGGGGTTCGGGTCGGTCTGCATCTTCACCAACATTTGGTATTGCCAGTCTTTTTAAATTTTAGCTATTGTCTGTAGTGGTCTCTTACTGTACTTTAAATTTCCATTTCCCTGATGATTGATGATGTTGAGCAACTTTTCCTGTGCCGATTGGTGCTAACCTCTTCTTTGGTGAATTGTCACATCGTTTGCCCATTTATTAATTAAATTGCTTATTATCCAGAAGCTCTTGATAAATGTTCTTTATGTTCTATATATCTTTTATTACATGTTTTGAAATGTTTCCTACCAGTCTGTGACTTGCCTTTTAATTTTATTAAAAGTGTATTTTGAAGAGCTGAAGTCTTTAATTGGGATGCAATGTATTTTTCTTTTATAGTTCATGGGGGTTTTTTTTTTGGTTCTAAATAAGGAATCTTTGCTTAACCCAAGGTTACAAATATTTCCTTAAATACTCAAGAAGTTTTATACTTTTAGGTCTTTGTAACATTTCAAATGAGTTATTCTTTATGGTGTGAGAAAGGGTAGAGGTTTATTTTTGCCTTACAGATTTCCAATTGTTCCAGCTTACCTTTCCTCATTGAATTGCCTTCACATCTGTGTCAAAACTGTTGATCCATATGATTGGATTTATTACTGAACTTTTTATTGTGTTCTATTGATATACATGTGTATTTTTACTCCAGTTCTACACTGCCTTGATTACTGTAGATTCTGAGTAAGTCTTAAAATCATTCAAGTGTTCCACCATTGTCCTTCAGTGTGATTTTAGTTGTTATTCTAGTCCTTTGCATTTTTGTATGTATTTTAGGATCAGTTTATCAATTTCTAAAAAACAGACTGCAGGGATTTTGAGATTACACTAAGTAAGATCAATTTAGGAAGAAATGACATGCCAGTAATATTGATTCTTCTGTCCATGTTCATATATGTATCTCAGTTAATTTAAAGCTTCTTTAATTTCTTTCACCTATATTTTCTAGTTTTCAATGAATAGTCTAACATATTTTGTTAAATTTATCCTTAAATATTTTATCCTTTGGGCCCTGGCTGGTGTGGCTCAGTGGATTGAGCACTGGCCTGAGAACTGAAGGCTCGCTGGTTCAGTTCCTGGTCAGGGCATATGCCTGGGTTGTGGGCCAGGTCCCTGGTTGGGGTGTACAAGGGGCAAACAATTGATGTTTCTCTCTCACATCGATGTTTCTCTCCCTCTCTTTCTCCCTCCATTCCCCTCTCTGAAAATAAATAAAATCTTAAAAAAAAAATTTTATCCTGTGGTATTTATTTTTTGTTGATATTGCAAAGGCTGCTTTTTAAAACTTCAACTTATAATTAGAAAAACATTTTTATATATTTACCTTGAATCCTGATATCTTTTTATTTTTACGTAGTAGTTCTAATAGTTGTATAAATCCTTTAGATTTACCAATAGATGACCAGGTAGTCTATAAATAGGATAGTTTCACTTCTTGTTTTCCAACCAGCATGCCTTTGCTTTTTGTTTCTTTGCCCTATAGTACCGACTAGTACTTCTAGCACAATGTTGAAGCACTCAGAAGACGTCCTTGCCTTGTTCCCAGCTTTAGTAGAAAAGCATTATCTTTCACCCATAAGTACAAAGTTAGCTGTGTGTAAGCGCTAACAGGTTAAGTTTTCATCTGGTCCTAGTATGCTAGAGAATTTATCATCCATGAATAGCTATTGCATTTTGTCAAAATTTTTTTCTGCCTCTATTGAGGTAATTACATGACCTTTTGTCTGGTATGGTAAAATACAATGGCTTTTCAAATGCATTTCTGGATTAAAATGTTACAATTTTATAAAGGATTTTTGTGTCTATGTTCATGAGAGATATCTATAGCCCCCCTCCCTACCCCCCTCATAATGTCTTTGTCTGGTTTTGGTATTAGGATAATGCTGGCATCGTAGAATTAATTGGGAAGTGTTTCTCTGTTTTCTGAAAGAGTGTGTAAAGAATGTTTAGTACAGTTCATCCATTTGCATTAGAAAAAGTAATGTTGGGGATGAAAGGCCTGAAGAACACAACCCAAAAGTCAGAGGCCTGGGGATCTTTAAGATGTAAAAATTACCTTTTCCCTTAAAAGTCAGGAAGAATACATCTCTGCCTTCATTCCATTTGTTGTAGAAACCAGACCTGTCCAAACTAACCTGGAGGATTTACTGGGGGCTTATGACCACCTCACATTCTGGTGTCTTCCGTGAATTCTTTATCTCTATTCTGTCTATCCTCAGGTGACCCTGTGCTCTTCCCACATTAGCACCCAATGTGGACTTCTCCCTCTAGGCTTTTCTCTCCCAAACTACCATTAATACAGGGCTCTGTGTGTGGTTTGGGATAACAGCAGGCATTCATAGAACTGCTTATAGTTTAAAACTTAAAATTTAATTGGTTCACAAAATTCATTGGCCATTACCAACCATATTTATATCTCTTCTTTAATCTATTCTATAGCCATGACACTGAAACATATTTCAGGTTCTTCACATTTCCCTAACTATATTTAGGCAAGAGTTCCTGGTTGGGCTCAGCCTTTAACCAGAGTAATGATATCTCACTTAGAATGAGTCTTGACCTGGCTGGCATGGCTCAGTGGATTGAGTGCTGGCCTGCAAACCAAGGGGTTGGTTGGATTCCCAGCCTAGGGCACATGCCTGGGTTGTGGGCCAGGTCCTTGGTACAGGAAGTGCGAGAGGCAACCACACATTGATGTTTCTCTCCCTCCATTCTCTCTAAAATTAAATAAATAACATCTTTAAAAAGAAAAAAGAATGATTCTTGGAACATAGTATTGAGCCTAAGTAATTATTCAATGAATTATTGAATCTCTTCACATTTAGATTTTCAAAGAAATTATTCAGCAGTCGGTTAAAAAACTGGAGACATTTCAAAATATAAAATTACACATATATGTGCCTCAAAATTGAATTGAATCAGTTTACATTTTTTATTATTTTTTCAAACTTTCATATTTGCAAGCAGTATTTATTAGATGCACAATATTTTTAAAAACAGCTATTAGCTTTTAATTGGCTTATTTTTAAATGATAATTATTGTTCAGGAAGTCATTCACTAAAAGACAAATATTCCAATAGCAAGTTTAGGAATTAGGAAATGTTGATTCATTAAAAATATTATCTTGATTCATTACTTTATTGCTTATCTCAACATTTATATATTAATTCTATTTAGAATCCATCAACCCCTTCTGCTAATTAGACCTAGAAAGAATATCAGAATGGAAGAGTGAGGGAACCTGAGATCTGAGGCCTCACTGAGATCCTCAGAGGCCACTATTTCTGCGTAACAAAGCCTCTGTTGCTTCTGATGGCTACTTGAAGTGCTTCTTCCACCCTTTTCATTGTAGAATATTTAGGGAGGTGCAGAATATTATGACATACAAGTGATACTGGGTTATCTCTTTCACTGGAAGTTTCAGGACAGCAAAATGTGATTCCCATTTGTTGCAATCCTCTTACAGTCTGCCTGTCATTTCCTGTAAGAAAAACTGGAAAGGAGGAAGCTTTGGTTAAAATATTTCTTAGCAAGAGCAAAACTTTAACTAAAAAGGAAGAAATTAATCACTTCATTCAGTTAACATTTCTTGGGTACCCTTGTTCAGAAAGGACTACATAGGACCCTGTGGAGCATGGAAAACCCATGACATCTGGTCTTTGTCCTCAGTGGGTTCATGGTCTAGTTGGGGGGAAATTACACACAAGTTGACCCTTGAACAAGACGGGTTTGAACTATGTGGGTCCACATATATGCAGATATTTTTCAATGAATACCATAAATGTATTTTCCTTTTTCTTAATAACATTTTCTTTTCTTTAGTTTACTTTATTGGAAGAATACAGTATATAATATATACAACATACAAAATATGTGTTGATCTATTGTTTATGTTATCAGTAAGGCTTCTGGTCAACGGTAGGCTATTAGTAGTTAAGTTTTGGGGGAGTCAAAAGTTATATATAGACTTTCCATTCTGTGTGTGTGTGTGGCAGGGGGAATCAGCATCCCTAACCCCCAGGTTGTTCAAGGGTCAACAGTACATAAAAAGGTAATAGCAAGATATAGGAAAGTTTATTTTAGCTCAGCCAAGAAGTATGAGGTGAAGATCCTAATGAAAGCCCTACGACTCCGGGCAGGAAGAGAGGCGCCGTGCTGGGGAGGCTTTACAGAGGCCACATAAGCTGGTTAATTCTCAAGGACAGGAGCTGAGTGACCTTTCTAAGCAAGGGAGGAAATTCTAAGGAAAAGCCTGAGGTGGGAAGAAATATGCGAATTCACTGGAATGTACAGATAGGAAAGGACACACAGTGGAACCACTGGGCTGAAGGGAGAAGATTATAAAAGCAGTTTGGGCTTGTGGAGAAGGTGGAGTTGCCCTCCAGCATCCTTAGTAGCAACAAAAATAGCAAGAAGAAAGTTGTGTATCACAGGAGGAGCTGAAAATGGGATGAGGGGAGACAATGTCATTGTCTATTTTAGAGAACCCTGACAGTTCCCACTAGGAATTCTTATAGCCCAAGGCCACAGAACTTAGTGGTCAATAGCGTAGGCTATTGGGTTCAAATTCTGGTTCTGACACTCACCAGCTATCTGAACACAGGCAAGCTACTAAATGCTCCAAGCCTCTTTTTCCTCAGATCTGAAATGGGGAAAAATAAGTACCTATCTCACAAGGTTGCTATTAGGATAAAGGGACACAGTAGATACAAAGTGATCAGTACAATGCCTGGCAAAGAATAAGCACATAATAAATGCTGTTATTATTATCATCAGTCGCCACTGCTATTATTATTATTTCTAAAATATTGTTAAAGACAGTTTACATTGTCCTAATTTCATAGGACTTAAATAATTAAATGAAGATAGGAACGTAAGATAAAAAGGCTTGATCAGGAGCCAACTAGATTGAGGAAAGTGGATGCACACTAAAATTGGAGGTAGAATTAGAGTCAATGTTGAGAATGTAGTAAAATAGCGATATCTTTAGTTATCATTTTTTTAATGGGGAACAAGCTTATGTAAAAGATCAAACATTGGTCTAGAAGGTAGGGAACTTGGGTTATAAGAAAACAACCATGGGACATTTACACCATGGAACACCACTTGGCTGTAACAAAGAAGAACAATTGATTCTTTGCAACAGCATGGATGGACCTGGAGAATATTACTCCAAGTGAAATAATCCAATCAGAGAAAAACAAATACCATGTGATTTCATTCATAGGTGGAATCTAAGGAACAAACTGAATTAACAAGCAAAACAGAGAGACAGGCTCATAGAGGACAGGCTGACAGCCCTGGGGGTGGGGGGCAGTTAGGGAGTGGACAGGTTGAGCAGAGAGGAGAAGGGACTCATGGACATGGACAACAGTGTGGTGATTTCAGAGGAGAGGGGGACTATAAGCCGGATAAATGGTAATGGAAAAATACACAAAAGATTTAAAAAAATATATTTATAGATCCATCTATTACTGTAATACTTACAGAGGAATTTTTTCTTTTCATCCAGAGTTAATTTGTGAAACGTTTCCCAAAACATCAGTATAGTAGGATGTGATTTATAGTATCCTTTATCATAGTTTGAATTCTTGAGAAAAAGAGGGAGAAAAATGGGTTTCAAGGGGAATATATAGCTGTTGTTGAGAAGAACTGGGGGCACTTTAGTTATTACCAACCTTTTCAAATTGTTCCCAGTCATAATCAGTATTTCCAATTATTGCTGTCATTAGCTCTTTAGGACGGAAAAGCCTAAGTATCTCCTTGTCACAGACTTTGTGAAATCCTCTCTTAAATTCCTCATAAATGTCTTTTATGGACGTGTTGAAAATGTAGTCAACACACTTAGAAATGTAGTCTTTCCTTAAGAAAAATGACAACAAGAAAAGGCCAATAACATACTTTACCAGTGACTATTGAGAAAGAAAAGTAAATTACTTCTGCCCACCATACAACCTAGTACTTCCCAGGGATATAAAAATATCTGCTCAGCTAGAAGAAGGACCTTGGAGAATAAATACAGCAGAAGGATTAAGACTTTGTTTTGCTCCCATTTTCCTAGTTGCAGTCAGGATGATAATTTAAAAACACTAATCTGAATATGTCATTCTCTGGCTTAAAATCCTTCTAAGGCTTCTCAAAGGCCGAGCCCAACCTCCATAGCAGAATGGAAAAGCCCTCCATGATCTGACCTTGGCCCTACTCTACAGCCTCTTCCCAATTCCATTTGAATCTTTGGCCTCCCCCTCTTGTTAGGCCACGGCTTGCAGTGCTTCCTCTTTACCTGGCAACTTCTATCATTCATCAGAGTTCAATATGAACATAACTTTCTCAGGGTGGGTCCTCTGTGCCTCTTTCCTTCCACACTTACCATACACGTCACTGTGTGAAAATTATTTATTCAAAGTCTGTCGTCTCCACTACATGAAGAATTTCCTGATGGCAGAGTTGCTACTGAAGGTATTTGTACTGGATAGCCGCCAGAAACATGAAAGCCTGCACCCTTTGAGCATCCTTCCTGGACTATCCTGTCAAAATCAACCCCTTTCCGTCCTCCCCTGTAACCAGTGGTGCGCTGGGAAATGTTTAACAACCAGTTTTCCAAAATGAAAGAGAAAAAGGGAATGCTCACTGGAACAATTTGCAAATTTCTGTGGTGTAAATATTCCCACCACGGCTGATTTCAAGCTACTAACACTTTAATAATAAACTCTCAAAATTTTCGAAAATTTAACAATCAGCTCCCAAGCTAGTACCAGTTGATTCCAGCACACCTCTCCCTGTAACTCTGTAGTCTCTTAACTGGATTTAGGTTTCTTTAGAGTACCTATCCTTATCTGATATTTTATTATGTAATCATAATTTATTCATGTATTGTTTTTCTGTCCTACTGGAATTTAAGCTCCAGATTTTGTCCTTTTTACTGCTGTATCTCCAATACCTAGAGTAAGTTCTGTTACAGAGTTGGGGCTGAAGAATACTTGTTAAATGAATAACTAATGAAAAGTGCTGCAAAGGAAATATTTAATTCTGACCCTTCCTCCACTTCTCTTACCCTGTAACTGTTTCCTCTTTCTAAAAGATGAGGAGCTAAAATGATCATCTGAGAAAC
>VMDR010018874.1:0-18801 GCA_007922815.1 Macrotus californicus
ATGATGTTGGATAAAAATAAAATATTTTTAATGTTTCTAAGCTTTCTAGAAGATGGCCTAGAAACTTGAATGAGCATAGGTTTCACCATAATTTAAAGCACTTGATAACTTTAATTGAGAATATGTGTGCTACAACCTTGGTGCCAGAAAGAATGGCAACTAGTTAAGTATTGTAGCACTAAGAAAACAATGAAGAGCCACACAGTGACAAAACTATGGTGTTTTGAATCTACTTTCATTATCTCACAATTTAGTTAATATTTACTCAATGTCTTCTGTGTGCCTTGCACAGTGCTGCATGTGACAGCTACAATAATAAAAAAGAAATGCATTCTCTGCCTTCAAATAATTTACAGTCCAGTAGAAGGGTCTGGGCAAGAAAACTGACTACTATAAGACGACATTATCCCCCAGACAAGTAGGGGAGTTTGGGGATTCTTGGAGTCTAATCAGGAAGGGCAGGAAAGACTTCCTGGCGGAAGGGAAGTCTAAGCTGAGCCTTGAATGATGAGTAAGTAGGCAGTTCAGGTGAAAGGTGGCTATGGGAAAATTGTGAAAGCGGAGGGATCACTATGTGTGAAGGCCATTAGGGGGCAGAGAAAAATTTGTGAGTGCAGGAAAAAGAGCAAGGGTGGGAGTTCTTTCTTCAGCTGCTCGTCGTAATCCTAAAAAGATGTGTGGCTGTGTGCCAGCTGTCATAGAAAGATTGCTTATCGGTGGCTCCCTACTTGTAAAAAGTACCTTCATTTTTAAAATTTTTGTACACATTATCTTACTTAATTCTCACATTAAAACTATGAAGTAGATCACATTCTGGTTTTCTAGATGAGAACTTTGCCAAGATTACTTAATAAGTAATGATCTAATAGATCAGACTCTCCAAGTAGTTTCCTCTCTCCCACTCCCCCATCATCATCTCCATCTTCATCTCTGTCATACAAGCCATTGTGCGCCTCTACTCTGGGTCAGAAACTACCAGGCACTCTGCAAACAGTGTCTTTTAATCCTTAGAACCTTCAGGATCAACTGCAGAGAAAGGAATTCGTGCTCTTTTCACTGTATCCTATTTCCTTTTTTTCGTGAAGAACAGGGGCCACCCCACTCCTGCCTCTGTCACAGTTTGAAAAGTTGCTTTTTGAGGAAAAAGGGCACTATTTTATAGCAATTCCTTTTACATGAAGACTACTGAGATAGATTATCTTCTGGATACTATGCATTGTACAGTGAATCAGGTTTTCCTTTTCAATTGACTGCCAGCCAGTTTAGAGCTAAATTTGTCCCCCTCCCCATGTTTCCTGCAAATGCATAGGTCTTTATTAAATGTATTTTAATATCAGCTCCATTCCTGTCTCTATTTTATGATATAATCCTCGTTTGTCTTCTGCCTTTCTTTCTTTTTTACATTTAGTTTATCTTATCATTTCTAGAATAAGGCAGTATAAAAATACAGAGTTTTGCTTTGTTATTTTCTCATGCTAAGGTGTGAATTTGCAACAATCAGTCCACATGCTTTCTATCACTCTTCCTTAGGACCCTAGCTCTTGCCTCTGAGTTGGCAGCCCAGGGTCTAGGGTTTTGAGAAATCAGAGGACAGAGTCTTGGCTTACAGCACTCCCTAAATCTTTGCCAGTGACCTTAGTCTAATCAGCCTGGTGATTCTTTCCTGTTGAGCTCACTGTTCATTCACTCTTCAAATTTGTCTTGTCTGCATAAATTACAACAGCTTTTTAAAAAAAGAACTTTAAAATTTATTTTTAACTACAGTTTACATTCAATATTACTGTGTATTAGTTTGAGGTATACAGCATAGTTAGACAATCATATACTTTACAGAGTGTTCCTGCTGGTATTTCCAGTATCCACCTGGTCCCACACACAGTTATTACAATATTATTCACTCCATTCCCTGTGCTGTACTTTACATCCCTGTGACATTTTGTAACTACCGCTTAGTATTTCTTAATCCCCTCACCATTTCCACTCAGCCCCCCAAATCCCTGCCCCTCTGGTAACCACCAATTCCCTCTGTCTATTAGTCTGTTTCAATTTTCTTTTCATTTATATTGTTCTTCAGATTCCACATATAAGTGAAATCATGTGGTATTTGTCTTTCTGTCTGACTCATTTCCCTCAGCATTAGGCCCTATCCATGTTACTGCAAATGGTTAAGATTTTGTTCTTTTTATGGCCTAGTAATATGCCATCGCATATGTTTACCACTACTTTTTTAACCACTTATCCATTTGGGTTGCCCAAATGGATAACCATTATTGATGGCACTTGGGATGCTTCCAAATCTTGGCTATTGTAAATAATGCTGTAATTGACATAGGATATATACATTCTTTTGAATTACTGTGTTGAGATTCTTCAGATGTAGGTCCAGAAGTGGAGTTGCTGAGTCATAAGGCAGTTTCATTTTAAATTTTTTGAGAACCCTCTATACTGTTTTCCACAGTGGCTGAACCAATCTGCATTCCCACCAACAGTGTATGAGGGTTCCTGTTTCTCCACATCCTCACCAGCATTTGTGTACCTTTTTCTAACAGAGAAACTGTTAAAAAAAGGAAGAATTCAAATTTGTGCTTTCACCCCAGAAAGACATATGTAATTTACTTTAAGTTAGATTGAAGTGATGAAATTATGGTAAGTTTTATAAATCTCTCCCTAAGTGGAATATCAAAAATACTCCACTTTAAGAAAAATAAGAATTTATTTATATTTCTGGATTATTTTACTTAAATCTGCCAGATAATAATATTGGGCTTCAATCAAAGGGCAGTTTATTATCAAAATCCTTGGGCTTGCAGTCACATTTACCTCTGCCAATAACTTTGTGACTTTAAGCTGATGACTTTGTTGTGCTGTTTTCTTATCCTTATTGGTTAAAAGAGAATATGAACTCATTCTTAGTCTTGTGAAGATTAATGTGACTACATGGAATTGCTTGATGGAATGCCTGGTGTTCAATAATTGTTAGTTATTATTATTAGCCTAACATCTGCTTATCCTTTGTATCTAAGCTTAGTTGTTACATCTTCTGGAAAGATTTTAATAGAAATAATTATTATAATAATCACCATGGCTTATCATGTGTGTGTGTGTATGTGTGTGTGTGTGTGTGTGTGTAGTCCCAGACACCAAAAGGTTGTAGATTCGATTCCCAGTTAGGGAGCTCACAGGAGGCAACTGATTGATGTTTCTTGTTCACACTGATGTTTCTCACATTGCTATTTCTCTCTTTCTCTCTCTCCCCTTCTTTCTCTCTCTTCCCCTTCCTCACTCCAAAATCAATAAATACATATCCTTGGGTGGGGATTTTAAAATATTCTATATATATTTATATATACATAATGGTATTATATGTATGAAGTCTTTCTGGAAAAAGTCCAGCCATTGTTAATGTAACGAGAATGGTTTGCAGGACATCAATGTAACCTGACAGCCAAGGAGAGTACACTGGAACACATATGTGTGAACAATGACAACATCACTGTACTAGTCAGTGGGGGCAGTAGATGCCATTGAGTGAACATGTGAACTGTGTGGCTGTCACATTCAAAATGACTGAGTGAGTAGAACAATGAATCTGCATCAAATTTTGCTTTAAGCTTGAACATTCTTCCATGGGAACTATTTGGATGATTCAGCAGGCTGCAGCTACAGGCAACTGGTGACTGGCACCTTCATCACGACAACGTGCCCATTCATGCATCACATCTCGTGCAGAGTTATTTAGTGAATATATCATCAAAATTTTATTAATACTAGTTTTGATGACACTTGAAAAAGAAAGAGTACTTGTTTGGCTGGGGGCTGAAGCTCTTCTCCATGAAAGTAGGTTCTTGAAAGGCCAAGGAAAGATACAGGTTTCGTGACTTTTCACAGTGACCTGTAGATTAGCATTCTGTAAGAAATAAGATCCATCAATAGTACAATATTATTGACTGTACTTCCTATATTGTACTTTACTTTCCTGTGACTATTTTGTAACCACTCTGTACTTCTTAATCCCTTCACCTTTCACCCAGCCTACATGCTGGCAACCATCAGTCTGTCTGTTCTTTGTATCTGAGTCTGTTTCTGTTTTGTTTGTTTATATGGTTCCTTAGATTCTGCATATAAGTAAAATCATGTGGTATTTGCCTTTCTCTGACTGGCTTATTTCACTGAGTGTAATACCCTCTAGGTCCATCCAGTCTGTCACAAATGATAAGATTTTGTTCTTTTTTAAGGCTAATTTTTCATTGTATATATGTACCCCTAATTTCTTCTCTACATGTTTTATTGATAAGATACTTGGGTTACTTCTTTATCTTGGCTATTATAAATAATGCTTCAATAAATATAGGTGTACATGTATTCTTTTGAAATAGTGTTTTGGGATTCTTTAGATATACAATCCAGAAGTAGAATTGCTGGGTCTTAGGGCAGTTCCATTTTTAATTTTTTGAGGAACCTCCATACTGCTTTCCACAGTGACTGAACCAACCTCCATTCTCACCAACAGCACAAAAGGATTCCCTTTTCTTTACATTGTCACCAACATGTGTTTTTTGTTAATTTATAGATGATTGCCATTCTGACAGGTGTGAGGTGATATCACCCTGGGGTTTTTACTTGCATTTCTCTGATGACAACTGATGCTGAGCATCTTTTTATATGGCTGTTGACCATCTGTATGTTTTCTTTAGAAAAGAAATTTAGAAATTCAGGACCTTTGCCCATTTTTTAATTAGATATTTTGGTGTTGAGTTGTATACGTTCTTTATAAATTTTAGATATTAAGCCCTTATCAGATATATCATCAGCGAATATGTTCTTCCATTCTGTAGGTTGTTTTTTCATTTTGTTGATGGTTTCCTTTGCTTTTTAGTTTAGAAAAGCTTAGTTAGAAAACCTTTTTAGTTTGATGTGGTCCCATTTATTTTTTTCCATTGCCCAAGGAGATAGCTCAGAAAAATGTCACCAAGAGAAATGTCTAAGATTTCACCACCTATGTTTTCTCCTAGAAGTTTTATGTTTTCAGTTCTTATATTAAGTCTTTAATCCATTTTGATTTTATTCTTGTATAATTTGGCCAAAATGTTTGTTTAGATTTTTCTGTAAGATGACTCTAGTCATGCTTAGGTGTCTTTAACTTCATTCAAAACTATTTTTGTTAGATTGTATTGTGACAACTGTCATGTCAGCATACATTTAAAAAACATCAAAATTGGTGCATTTTTGTGTACCATTTAAAATTGAAAATGGAAGAGAATAAGCAACATTTCAGCATATTATGCTTTGTTATTTTAAGAATGGTAAAAACAGCCCTGGCTGGTGTGTCTCAGTGGATTGAGTTTTGGCCTGTGAAATAAAAGGTCACTGGTTCAATTCCCAGTGGGGCACATGCCTGGGTTGCGGGCTGGGTTCCCAGTGTCGGGTGTGCAAGAGGCAACCACACATTGATGCTTCTTTCCCTCTCTCCCTTCTCCCCTCTCTAAAAAGAATAAATTTAATAAAAAGGTAAAAACACAACTGAAACACAAAAAAAGATTTGTGAATTATATGGAGAAGGTGCCATGACTGACTGACTGTGTCAAAAGTGGTTTGTGAAGTTTTGTGCTGGAGATTTCTTGCTGGACAATGCTCCATGGTCAGGTAGACCAGTTGAAATTGATAGCAGTCAAATTGAGACATTAATTGAAAAAAATCAACATTATATCACATGGGAGGTAGCCAACATACTGAAAACATCCAAACCAAGCATTGAAAATCATTTGCACCATCTTGGTTATGTTAATCTCTTTGATTTTGGGTTCCAAATAGGTTAAGCAAAAAAACCCCCAAAAACCCAAAATCTTCTTGACTATGTTTCTACATGCAGTTCTGTACTTAAACATAATGAAAATGTTCTCTTTCTAAAACAAATTGTGATGGGCGATGAAACATGGTTACTTTACAATAATGTGGAATGGGAGAGATTGTGGGGCAAGTGAAGAGAACAACCACCAACCACACCAAAGGCTGATCTTCATCCCAAGGTGATGCTGTGCATGTGGTGAAATTGGAAGGGAGTTCTTTATTATGAGCTCCTTCTGGAAAGTGAAATGATTAATTGCAGCAAGTATGGCTCCCAGTTAGACCAACCAACTGAAAGCAGCACTTGATGAAAGGCATCGGAAACAGTCAACAGAAAATGCGTAATCCTCCATCAGGATAACACAAGACTGCATATTTCTTTGATGACCAGACAAGAGGTGTTACTACTTGGCTGGGAAGTTCTGATTTATTTTCTGTATGCACCAGACATTGCACCTTTGGATTTCCATTTATTTCAGTCTTTACAAAATTGTGTTAATGGAAAAAAATTCAATACCCTGGAAGACTGCAAAAGGCACCTGAACAGTTCTTTGCTCAAAAGATAAAAAGTTTTGGGAAGATGGAATTAAGAAGTTGCCTGAAAGGTGGCAGGAGGTGGTGGAACAAAACAGTGAATATGTTGTTCAATAAAATTATTGGTGAAAAACATGTCTTTCATTTTTATTTAAAAGCCAAATGAAGTGTTTGGCCAGAATATGGTATAAGGAGGTGGTCTAGATTCATTTTTTTTTTTGCATGTATCTGTACACAATTTACTGAATAGGCTATCTTGATCCCATTGTATGTTCTTGCCTCCCTGGACAAATATTAATGACCATACAGGCATGGGTTTATTTCTGGTCTCTCTGTTCTGTTCCATTAGTCAATGTGTCTGTTTTTATGCATATTATGCTGTTTTGATAACTATGGCCCTATAGTATAATTGAATATCAGATAGCATGATTCCTCCAATTTTGTTCTTCTTTCTCAAAATTGCTGTGGGTATTTGGGAAGATTTGTGGTTCCATAAAAATTTTTGGAATATTTGTTCTAGATATGTGAAATATGCCATTGGAATTTTGATAGGAATTGCATTGAGTATATAGATGGTTTTGGGTAATATGGATCTTTTAACAATGTTAATTCTTCTTATCTATGAGCATGGTATATGCTTCCATTTATTTGTATCTTTTTCAGTTTCTTCAGTGTCTAATAGTTTTCTGAAGACAGGTCTTTTAGCTCGTTGGGTAAATTTATTCTTAGGTATTCATTTATTTATTTTTGATGCAGTTGTAAATAAAATTATTTTCTTGGTTTCCCTTTCTTAAAGTTCACTATAGTTCTATAAAAGTTTAACCTATTTCTGGATTTTTATTTTGTATCCTGTTACTTTAAAAACTTACTTATAGATAGCCAGAGGTTCTAAGGCTTTATTTCGCCTGCACTGGAACCCTGGGTTGTGCTCTGTCTCGTTCCCCCACTTTTCCTCCCGGTTTGCCTGCCTGTCAATATGGAACCACCCCGTCTGCCAGCTGCTGCCTTGCCCACCTGGTCCACCAGCCACCACCTTGCAGGGCATCCTCTCCACGCTGGGTACCTGTCTCTGCCCCTCCTACCAGTCTGGATGAATAGTTCTGAAGTCCTTGGTTGTCAGACTTAACTACAGTTCAATTTTTTGGCAGTTCTGGTTGTTTTTTGTTTTTATGTTGGTTGTGTCCTTCTTTTGGTTGTGCAAGGAGGTAAAGCACATCTACCTATGCCTTCATCTTGGCTGGAACTCCTACAACAAATATTTTTTATTTGTTTATTTTAAATATTTTCTGTTGGAAATTGCTTTGTTTACACTTTTCTGTATGAAATCAAGGATAAGAAATGATTAGCTACAAATGTAACTTTGTAACAAGGCCTATTCAGTTGGGTTGAATGATTGCAATTATGTGAACACACATTAAGCCAAAAATTATCGCCAAAAAAAGCCACTTTCTCTTAACTTCACTCTGTCTAGAACTATTAAAATTAGACCAATACCCAGCTCTTAGCCATCACTTGAGCAACATGCTGTCTGCTGACTTAGATTGCCCCCTCCAGTTTATTGAGAAATAATTAACACACTTCACTGTGAGCTTAATGTGTACAGCGTGATGGTTGGATTTACATATATTGTGAGGCGATTACCAAAATAGGTTCAGTTATTACTTGTCTTTTCACTTAGATACAATCAAAAAAAGAAAGAAGAATGAAGAAATTATCCCTGTGATGAAAACTCATAATGTTTGCTCTCAACAACATCCCCATGTGCTGTGCAGCGGCGTTACCCATAGTCATCATACCAGACATTGCGTCTCTAGTATTCATTTATCTTCTGGCTGGGAATTTGTGATTTTTACCACCTTCTACCAACTTCCCCTCCCCCACCTTTCACCTTGATTACCGCAAGTCTGATCTCTTTTTTTCATGAGACTTTTTTTAGATTTCATAACTGAGATCATACAGTATTTGTCTTTCTTTGACTTATTTCACTTGGCTAAATGTCTTCAAAGTCCATCCATGTTGTCCCAAAGGTTAGAATTTCTTTTTTTTTTATGACTGAATAATATCCTGTTGTATATATGTGCCAAACATTCTTTTTTTAAAATAAAAATGTGTATTTATTCTTATATGTTTAAACTTCAGTCACCGTCAAAGTACTCTCCATTTGATGCAACACACCCATTGAGACATTTTCCCACTGCTCAAAACAGTTTTTGAACTCAATTTTGATGCCTTTTAGTGCTTCTGCCATTTTTTGTTTCACCTCTTCCACATCACCCAAAAATTCTTTATCCATATATCCGTAGACAGACACTTAGGTTGTTTTCATATCTTAGTTATAAATAATGCTGCTGTAAACATGGGGGTGCAGATATGTTTTAAAGTTAATGTTTTCATTTCATTTAGATCAGTTCCCATGGCTATTTTTTATGGTGGCCATCCCTACAAGTGTGAAGTAATATTTCATTGTGGGTTTTAATTTTGCATTTTTTAATGACTGGTGATGTTGCGCATCTTTTGTGTACCTGTTGGCCTTTCGTATCTGTTCTTTGGTGAAATGTCTATTCATTTTTTTTGAGGTTTTTTACTACAAAGTTGTATGAAATATTTATGTTTTAGATGTTAACATTTTATCAGAGATATATATTGCGTATAATTTTTCTCACTCTGTTGGTTGTCTTTTTACTTTGTTGATGGTTTATTCTGCTGTGCAGAAGGTTTTTAGTTTCTAGTAGTTCCACTTGTTTTTTTATTCCTTTGTGCTTTAGGTGTCACTGGATTGTTTTCTAAAGCCCTTTCCGACTCTGGAATTCTGTTTTTATGATCTGTTGTTCTTCAGTTTCAGGATCCAGCATTGCAGATAGCAAAGTTGTTTGCATTTTGAATAATGTGTTGTAGGGATGTCCCTGTGGGGCCTTGGGGCAGTGGAGACTCTGCCAGTGAAAGCATCAAGGATATCTTGTTTCACTGCATTTGTTTTCGTCTGCTTCACAGGTGCTGCGTTTTTATCATTGAATGTCTGTTGGCAACCTTGTTTGACACAAGTCTTTCAACACCATTTTCCACCAGCATTTGCTTACTTCGTGTCTCTGGGTCACAGTTCCATAACTCTTGCAACGTTTCAAATGTTTTATTATTATATTATAAATATATTATTATGATGTTATGGTGATCTGTGGCCAGTGATCTTTGATGTTAATAATTAATTGTTTCGGAGCACCACAACCTGCATCTGTATAAGAAAGAAAATTTAATTGATAAATACTGTGTGCATTCTGATTGCTCTATTAACTAGGCATCCCCCATCTCCCTCTTTCTGGCCCTCCTCTTCCTTGAGACACAATGATATTGAAGTCAGTCAATTAATAACCCTACAATAGCCTCTAAGTATTCAAGTGAAAGGAAAAATCACACATCTTTCACTTAACATAAAAATCTGGAAAGGAAGGCATGTTGAGAGGTGAGACAGGCCTGTAATGCCAGTTGGCCAAGTTGTAAATGTAAAGAAAAAGTTCTTGAAATAAATTAACAGCACTACTCCCACAAACTCATAAATAATAAGAAAGCAAAACAAAGTTATTCCTGATACGGAGAAAGTAGTGGCCTGGATAGAAGATCAAACCTGTCACAACATTTTCATAAGCCAAAGACAAATCCAGAGCAAGGAACTAACTCTCTCCAATATTATAAAGGTTTGGAGAGGTGAGAAAGCTGTAGAAAGAAAGTGTGAAGCCTGCAGACATTGGTTCATGAGGTTTAAGGAAAGAATCCATCTCTACGACATAAAAGTACAAGGTGAAGCAGCAGGTGCTGATGTAGAAGCTGCAGCAAGTTCTCCAGAAGATCTATATAAGATAATTAATGAAGGTGACTACACTATGCAACAGATTTTTCGATGTAGGTCAAATGGCCTTATACTGGAAGGAGATGCCATCCAGGACTCTCATGGCTGGAGAGAAGTCGGTGCCTGTTCCAAACTTCAAAGGACAGGCTGACTCTTGTGTGAGGCTAACACAGCTGGTGACTTTGAGTGAAGCCAGTGCTCTTTTACCATTCTGAAAATCCCAAAGCCCTTAAGAATTATGGTAAATCTACTCTGCCTGTCTCCTATAAATAGAATAACAAAACCAGGACAACAGCTCATCCTACAACCAGATTTACTGAATATTTTCAGCCCACTGTGGAGACCTACTGCTCTGAAAAGAAGATCCCTTTCAAAATATTACTGCTCATTGGCAATGTACCTGGCCACCCAAGAGCTCTGATGGAGATGCACATTGAGATTGATGTTGTTTCATGCCTGTGAACGTAACATCCATTCTGCAGTTCGTGAATTAAAGAGTGATTTTGACTTTTAAGTCTTATTATTTAAGACATACATTTTTTAAGACTTTAGCTACCATAGATAGTATCCCTCTGACGGATTTGAGCTAAGTAAATTGAACCCTTCTGAAAAGGATTCAGCATTCTACATGCTATTAAGAACATTCATGATTCATAGAAAGAGGTCAAAATATAAAAATTAACTGGTGCTCGGAAGAAGTTGATTCCAACCCGGGTAACTTTGAGGGGCTCGAGACATCAGTGGAGGAATGAACTGCAGATGTGGGGGGGATACCCAGAGAACTAGAATGAGAAGGAGCCCAAAGATGGTACTGACCTGCTGCAATCTCATCATAAAACTAAAGATGAGCATTTGCTTCTCCTGTGTGAATAAAAAAGCAGTTTCTTGAGAGATGGAATCTATTCCTCAAGAAGATGCTGGGAAAATTGTTGAGATTACAACAAAAGACTTAAAATATTACGTAAACTTAGTTGAAAAGGCAGTGGCAGGGTTTGAGAGATGCCTTCAATTTGGAAAGTTCTGTGGCTAAAATGGTATCACATAATATTGAATGTTACAGAAAAATTGCTTGTGAAAGACAGATAAGTTCTTGCAGCAAATGTCCTGGTATTATTTTAAGGAATTTCCTCAGTCTCCCTGATCTTTAGCAACCGGCACTCTGATCAGACGGCAGCCATAAACATTGAGGCAAGACCCTACACTAGAAAAACATTACAACTTGCCAAAGGCTCCAGTGGAGCATTTATTAGCAGCAAAATATTTTTAACTAAGATATATTTATTTTTAAATATATAATGCTATTACACACTTTAAGAAACTACAGGTTAGTGTAAGTATAACTTTTATATGCACTAGGAAATAAAAAAATATATTTGACTTTTTTATTGCGATATTCATTTTACTGTGGTGGTCTGCAACTGAACCCTAAATATCTCTGAGGTATTCCTGTACAAAACCACAAACTTTATGAATATTGGGAGACCCTAAAATTTCTTGTATCCCTACCTGGGTTTGAAGCCCAACTGTGGTTCAACAGAACTTGATCTTTTAGAGAGGATGTCAATACACGGTCTGGAATTCTGGGATTTTGTGAACACATGTTTCCTCCTGATATGAAGTACAGACTATAGAAAGCAGCCACTTTGAGGTGATCATTTTTCAGTCTGTGTTTTTCCTGGCTTGCATATGGCACATGGAGGGCTTGGAGCCCTTGGAAGTCAGGCTCTGTGTAGGCATTTCTCAGCTGCCAGGTTTACATTTATAGATACAAGTTCTAAAGAAACAGATTGAAATTGAGCAAGATCAAGTATTCATTTATGGGTTTATGGAAAATTGCTTTTTATATTTTCCCCTTTAGTAGCTTGTTGAATATCTCAGGGTTGCCTCATTTGGAGATATTTGTGCATTAAGACAAAAATATTTTATAATTCATATTTCTACCTGTTCTCATGGGCTTCATCACACAGACAATCTTATTTGCATTTTCTAGCATTCATCTTTTTGCTTTCTACTGTTGCAGGAATTGTAACATCCTTTCTTTTGAGTCTTGCAGCCTGTGTCTGTTTTAAGTCAGGTATATAATTGTGCCCAGAGTAGGAAAAAAAACTGCAGTGGCTCACATAAGAGATGTCTTTCTAGACCTCATTAGCACCTCTCCTTACATTTCAAGTTCTTGGATTGAAAGCCAGAATGAATGGTAGGCATCTAAAGGATTCAATGGCAAAGCCTTAGTACCAACTATCAAGTACAAGCCTCTCTTCCCTCTCTTCCAGGAGTTATTCTTAGCTCCATGATTTTTTATATAAACATTGGCCTAACTGTGAGGAAAGATCCCCCTACTGTAAAAGATGTTTTTCTACAGGAAGTCAATTTCCTTTAGAAGCAATATCCTTCTAGACCAAAGAAAGGACTTAAATATCTCAAACTTCTAGCTTGTAAGCAGAAATCTATTACTCTGAACATTTTTGAAGCATTCAGAGCTATTTTAGGAAATTATTTACATTGTATATAATATATTATTTATATATTTACATTTATATAATATTAAATATATTTATGTTATTTATATTGCTTAATTATTTCTATATTAATTATAAATAATTATTTATTATTTAATTTTATTGATAAATAATTAAATGCTCCAATAAAAACTATTTCCCTTTATGTCTTTGTCTCCACATCAGTGGAAGGCTAAACATTAAGCTGTCCTCTGGTATTTTCCCAGAGAGTCTCTTGCTAAGTTTGATGGTAAAATTCAGTCCATTGTTACTTGGTCTGAACTTCAGGGCCAGAAGGAAAGAGGGTACTGTGCTCTGCACAGCAGCCTTTCTTTTGCTTTCAGGGTCCTGCTCTATCTTGGAGGAAGCATGCCATGCTACAGACATGCATTAATGAACCCATGCACTTATTAATTCAACATGCAATATAGACATGCCCCCAGTATGTGGGGTACTGAGTTAGCTCTTAATATTCAAGAGTTAAGAGTATAGCTGTTCAAAATAGCAAGATGGTGGTGGAGTTTGTGGAAGTTACATTTATGGCCTCCCAGGACCAAACTAAAATATAGATGAATCCACGTAAACAACCAACTGAAGACTAGTCTTATTACCAAGGATTTACAGAAGAAGGCACAATGAGACTGGTAGGAAAGGCTGACATATGAAAAAAGCTGGGCCCACACCTGTGTGCAGTTGTGGAAAATCCAGAGGGACATCTCAGTTGCACATGTTCACCCTGAGGAGAGTGGGGTCTCAACCTCACACTGGGGTCCTCAGCCCAGAGCACTGGAGCTGGGAAGAGGAGCCCACCTAACATCTGGCTGTGCAGATCAGCAGGGATTCTCTTTGCTGGAGAGAGACAGCAGTCTGCCAGAATCTTAGGTACACTTTTAAAGGACCAGACACAAAAACTTGTTCACAGTCACTTACTTGGGCTTCAACAAAGGGCGGGTGGCTCAGAGAAGAGTAGAGTTGAGTGAGGAGAGACTAGGTTGTGTGGTTCCCGGGAGAGGGCTGTGCTGAGTCCCTCTCCCAGCCATCTTATAGATGCCATCTTTCTATGGTCAAACACTCCCTCCTGAAGGGCATCAGTCCAGGGCAATGCACCAGCCCCAAACTCCCAACTTCCTGTTGCTCTGCCCTGTGGAGCTCATGGCCTGTTGAAGAGTCAGCTGCGAGGGCATGGGTTTTATTGATCTGTGTAGAGCATGGACAGAGAGTGTGTTAGATACTGAATTGTGTGGTTCTGGGATGGGGGCCATTTCCACCTTTTCCCTTGTGTATGACTGGCACATTACCCATGAAATATCCACTAGCTCCACCCTCCTGGTTCCCAAAGGCCACACCCTGCTGAGCTTGGGCTTGTCAGGAGATCTAAGAAGAAAGCAAGTCAGACTGAATTCTGTGGTTCTAGGACAAGGCTATTTTCCTTTTGCACAAATGACTAATGCAGAGCCTGCCCTTCAGATGGTCAAATCTCAGTCCGTTAGGACCTGAGAAATTCTGCTACCCTGCCTCTGATGACTCCCTGAGACCCTGCCACCCCACAGATATCTGCAGGTACCCAGCATGTCTTAGGCACCTTGATATAATCTGGAACTTCTGCTGAGTGGCCTTAAACCCAGCACAGGAACCAATTTTGAATCTGTATCAACCTGGTGAACATCACTCACCCCTACAAGGTGACTCACTGAGAACCTACCTCACTTGAGTATTATCAGGAGCTCTTTCAATAACTGAGCTCAACAGGCAGAGGATGAAGGTAGGGGTCAACCTCATGGTGCCTTGGGCCTTTTGCTCAGCAGTCCCTCCACTGGTGCTGGTGGAAGCTGGCTTTGGTGTACAGCTTGGCCATTGTCATGCACATGGAGGCTCAGCAGAGCAGCAACAAACTGTGGATTGCTTTATAGGCTTAAATGGGTTGCCCAGGGCCAGTCACAGGCAGTGTCTGATATTGACCTGAACCAGTGTCTCTCCCCAGAGCCCCCAGAACCAACAAATACAATGGCAAACTTCAGTCAAAATCAGAGCACAATCTAATTAGCTCCACAAGTGGCACATCCAAAAAAACATCTCGGCAGGCCTCACACCCTGCTGAGGTGGATTCCAGTGCACGTGGTCAGCACCCTCACAGCAGTTCATACTTTGTGGTCAGGGTGAATCTTCAAAGCCAGCCAGTCTAGGGGTGGACCCCATGCACACACAGGCCAATAGAAATCAAGACTCAACTACAACAAGAAGGCTCACATAACCTACACGGTGGATACTCCTGGAGCACCCCACTCAGAGGACCAAGGACGCTGCAGCACTGGGTCTCACAAGGCACCTATTACATAAAACCATCTAGCCAAGACTGGAAACTTAGCAGATCTATCTAATAACAGAAGCAAGCAAGATGGGCAGCCAAAATGGGGAGACAAAATCAGCACGCCAAAAATGAGAGAATAGAAAAATCTCCAGAAAAAACATACTAAAAGAAATGGAAGCAAGCAATTGACCAGATAGAGGGTCAAAAAAATGATTTAAGGAAGTAAAATGGCTCAGAGAATTTAGTGATACTTTTAAAGGCATTGAAAAGGCCATAGAAACCATAAAACACTGGTGAGAAATGAAAATGCAATATCTGAAATAAAGATTACACTAGAAGAAATAAAAAGATTAGATAAAGCAGAGGATCAAATCAATGATTTGGAGGACAAAGTAGCTAAAATACTCAATCAGAGCAGCAAATGAAAAAAAATAAAATGAGGCTAGTTTAAGGGACCATTGAGACAACATGAAACATAAAAACATCTACATCATAGAGGTACCACAAAAAGAAGGGAAAGAGCAAGAGACTGAGAACCTATTTGAAGAAGTAGTGACTGAAACATCCCTAACCTGGTCAATAAAAGAGACATACAAGTCTAGGAAGTGCAAAGAGTCCCAAATAAGATGAGCTGAAAGAGGCCCAAACCAAGACACATCATAATTGAAATGGCAAAGTTTAAAGACTAAGAGAGAATCATAAAAAAAGCAAGAAACAGGTACACCCAAGGAAGTTCCCTTAAAACTGTTAGCTGATTTTGCAAGAGAAACATTTCAGGCCAGAAGAGATGGGCATGAAATATTCAAAGTGATGAAAAGCAAGGACCTACAAGCAAGACTACTTTACCTAGCATGGCTATCGTTTAAAATTATAAAAACAGTATTAAGAGCTTTCCAGACAAGAAAGAGTTAAAGGAGTTTATCACCACCAAACCAGTATTACACACACACACACACAATGCTAAAGAGTGTTCACTTCTGTTTTATAATACTTACCTGAGGATATATTTATTAATGAGTATGAGAAGGAGGGAGGGAGGGGGGAGAGAGATGGAGAGAGAGATGGATGAATGTGAGAAGGAAACATTGATTGGTTGCCTCCCATATGCACCCTGATCTAGGATCAAGCTTGCAACCTAGGTATGTGCCCTGACTGGGAATAGAACCCACCACCTTTTGGTGTATGGAATGATACTCCAACCAAATGATCCACTCAGCCAGGACAGAGGGTGTTCTTTAAGAAGGAGGAAAAAAGGGAAGAAATATAGTTATGAAAATATAGTGGCAATAAATACATATCTATTAATGTATCTATTAATGCAATCACTTTACATGTAAATGAGTTAAATGCTCTAATCAAAAGAAACAGCATATCTGCATGGATAAGAAAAAGACCCATACATATGCTGTGTACAGGAGACACAGCTCAGAACAAAAGACATGCCCAGACTGAAAGTGAAGGGATGGAAAAAGATATTTCATAAAAATGGAAATGAAAAGATAAAGATGGGGTAGCAACACACATATCAGACAGAATAGACTTTGAAACAAAATCTGTAATAAGAGACAAAGACAGACACTGCATAATGATAAAAGGGTGAATCCAAAGAGGATACAAATCTTGTAAACATTTATGCATGCTACACAGGAGCATCTAAATATATAAAGCACATCATCTTGAAGGACATAAATGGAGAGATCGAGATTAATACAGTCAGAGTGTGTAATTTTAGCACCCCACTGACATCAATGGATAGATCTTCCAGACAGAAAATCAACTAGGAAACAGTGGCATTAATTGACATGCTATATCAGAAGGATTGAATTGATATCTTTGGGGCATTTTACCCCCAAACAGAAGAATATACATTATTTTCAAGTGCCCTTGGAACATATTCAAGAATAGACAACATGTTAGGACACAAAACAAATCTCAATAAATTTTAGACTATTGAAATTATATTAAGCATCTTTCCTGACCACAATGGTATAAGTCAATTATTACAAAACATACAAACACACAGATGCTAAATAACATTTTACTAAACAATGAATGAGTTAAAAATAAGATCAAATAAGAAATCAAAAGAGACTTCCGGCCAAGATGGAGGCATAGGTAGACACACTGTGCCTCCTCGCACAACCAAAAGAAGGACAACAACAAATTTTAAAAGACAACCAGAACTGACAGAAAATCGAACCGTATGGAAGTCCAACAACCAAGAAATTAAGAAACATACATCCAGACCGGTAGGAGGGGCAGAGAGGACTCGCGTGGTGGGGCGGTGGCTGGCGGATCCGGGAAAGGCGCGGCTGGCCGGGAGAAGTGGCGGCTGTGGACCGGACGTGCCCCTCCCTCGTGAGGATAAGCCGGGAGGAGCAACTGGGGAGCGAGACAGACGCTGCAAGCCAGAGTTCTAGCTCGGGGAAATAAAGCCTCAGAGCCTCTGATTGAAAATTCCTGTGGGGGTTGAAGCGGCGGCAGCGGGAGAAACTCCCGGACTCACAGGAGAGCTTGTTGGAGAGACCCACAGGGTCCTAGAGCGTACATAGGCCCTCCCACCGGGAATCAGCACCAGAACCAGCACCAGGGGGGCACAGCTTGACTGTGGGTGGCTCGGAGGGTCGCTGGGGGCCAGCGGAGAGCAGAGCAGCCGCCATTGTTCCCTCTCGGTCCACTCCCCCACAAACAGCGTCACTACACAGTGACGCAGTCGCCCCATCCAGGTGAACACCTAAGGCTCCGCCCCTTACTATGTAACACACGTGCCAAGACAACAAAAATGGCCCAAGTGAAAGAACAGATCAAAGCTCCAGAAAAAAATACAACTAAGCGACGAAGAGATAGCCAACCTATCAGATGCACAGTTCAAAACACTGGCAATCAGGATGCTCACAGACTTGGTTGAATTTGGTCGCAAATTAGATGAACAAATAAAGGATACGATAAGGGAAATGAAGAAAAATGTACAAGAAACCAACAGTGAGGGGAAGAAAAATGGGACTCAAATCAATGGTGTAGACCAGAAGAAAGAAAGAAACATTAAAGCACAACACAATGAAGAAACAAGAATTCAAAAAAACGAGGAGAGGCTTAGGAACCTCCAGGATGTCTTTAAATGTTCCAATATCCGAATCATAGGGGTGCCAGAAGGAGAAGAGGAAGAGAAAGAAATTGAAAACTTATTTGAACAAATAATGAAGAAAAACTTCCCCAATCTGGCAAAGGAAATAGACTTCCAGGGAGTCTGGGAAGCTCAGAGAGTCCCAAAGAAGTTGGACCCAAGGAGGAACACACCAAGGCACATCATAATTACATTTCCTAAGATGAAAGATAAAGAGAAAATCTTAAAAGCAGCAAGAGAAAAGGAGACAGTAACGTACAAAGGAGTGCCCATCAGACTGTCAGCTGATTTCTCAAAAGAAACCTTGCAGGCAAGAAGGGACTGGCAGGAAGTATTCCAAGTCATGAAAGGCACGGACCTACATCCAAAATTACTCTATCCAGCAAAGCTTTCATTTAGAATGGAAGGGCAGATAAAGTGCTTCCCAGATAAGGTCAAGTTCAAGGAGTTCATCATCACCAAGCACTTATTATATGAAATGTTAAAGGGACTTATCTAAGAAAAAGAAGATAAAAAATAGGAACAGTAAAATGAAAACAAACTCATAGCTATTAACAACTGAACCTAAAACAGAAACAAAAACAAACTAAGCAAACAACTAGAACAGGAACAGAATCACAGAAATGGAGATCACACGGAGGGTTATCATCAG
>VMDR010018875.1:0-18800 GCA_007922815.1 Macrotus californicus
GTGGGTTTGGTTTTCCGGGTAAAACTGCTTTGTTAACCAGCACCTGTGCTGAAATTTACTAAAATTAAATTCAGATCTCGAAGGAAAGAACTAGTGCTCTACAGAAAACATCCATAAAGCAAATCACTTAAAAGATATTTCAGGCAAGTGACACTGCACAAAAGGAGGAAGTAAAAAGGTGAAATGAACCCAAAGATGTCCCCATAGCAGGTGTAATGAAAGTAAAGTGCCCGCCAATTCCACATTGAACTTCAGAAGGGCTGCGTACCATCTTGGTCTGGGGCTTACTGCTCTGAAACCCATCCTTCTTGAAGGCTATTAGCTTCCAGAAAAAAAGGATGAATTCTCTTTCTTAAGTTATTTCCCAAACCAGAAGGACCTTGGAACCGAAAGCAGGGTCCAAAGTCAGAACTTCTATTTCTGTCTGTTCTGCAAACACTGTGAAATCTCAGGTGAGTCCCACAATACCTGCATACCCTCTGCCACTGTTATCTCCTCCGTTAAAGTAGAGATGATAATTCAGTTTTGTTCAACAAGCAGTTCATATATTATCATTTATTCAATCATGGAGTTAAAAAATGGAAATAGAACACATGAAGTTTAGGGGATTGCTATTTCAGGAGTGGAGGGTGTGTGACAGGCATGACCAGAATACTCATGGGTATGGCCAGAATCAGTAAGACACATTAGTAGAAAATTCCATCATATGTGGAAAAGAATCATTCACTCGTGGCTAGATTGCATTCAGCAAGTTAGGCAAAATGTTTGTCTTTTTTAGTTGTCTTTTTGGAAGGTTGTTATTGTTGCAGAATTTTAATGTGTTTTTATTGAACAACATGGAGAAATGTGTAAAATGAAATATGCTCAGTAAGCTTGAAAATCATGGACAAGCACGAGAATAATCAGTGAAGCCGTAGTATTCTAAATGTTTTAGTCTAAGTTATCACTGGCCATACTTTAGTATGGTAAAATAGTATCGCTGGATTGCAATGAAACTAAGCCAAGAAGAAAAGGGAGGCAGGAGGCAGGTGGACAAGGAGCAGTAGGGTTTCCCAGGCAGAGTGGGCAGTGAGTGCCAACACCTGGCAGCGAGAGAGGGAAAGGCACATCTGGCCTTAGAATGACTCAAGTACAGTGCACAAGGGGAGGCGAGAGCAGGGTCAGATCAAGGAGGGCTTTGGTAACATGCTAATACTAGAGTTTTAACTTAATTCTCAGGGCTATATGGAGTCATCTCAAGGCTGATTTTAAGCAGAGGGCTGGCATGGTCCAATTTAGACCCTTTTGCCAGCTCTGTGGAAAATGGCATTGGTTGGGGCAAGATGGGAGGAAGGGAGGATGGTAGGAGGCCAGAATTTTCATGGAGAAGGTTTCTATCCTGAGTGGCCCTTGGTCAGATTGATCTAGGGGAGGGATAACTAGTGTTCTGGGATCCTTAAGCTGTGACGATTGGTGGAGAGCATTCTCGATACATATGTCTACAGCATCTTCAGATGAAGGTCACTTTGAGTGGGCTTAAAAATATGGCTCAATTGTACTCCCACTGGGTAAGTAAATGTCAAAATAAAAATATAAACTGGCTTACCATCTGTTTGAAATTTTTAATATGGCCAATTTTCTCCACTCTTTAAAATGTAAGGGTGGTTTATTTTTATGTTTGTTTTCATTTTCATCCTTAGAGACAGCTGGATTGCTTTCAACAGTGGAAGAAGCAAGAGAAAGCTTTGCTGGGTAACTTGATGATTCGGAAGGTGAGAATCTTGTTTGTGATGGAAACCAGCTACATTTGGCATAGTTTGGGGGGAATATACTAGGAAAGCAAGTCCTCAGGGAAGAATAAGCACAGATGGGTGTCTTTGTGCTGTATACCCGGAGAGGTCTGAACCAGTCAGATTACAGTTTCCAACCCAAACTAGATATATCCGGGGGTGAATGGATGGTCAGCCACCTAGGTGGGGAGCTTCGGGGAAAGGAAACTGTGTGGAAAAGGTGTGGAAACCAGAAAGATGAGTCAGAGTTTGCAAAGGATGTGCCCAAACTTCCACTTAAAGCTTCTGCTCAACTAATCTGATCAGCCCAAAACATTGCAGAAAAACAGTGGCAATTGCCCTTGGAAGGCATGAATAGAAATCTGAATAGATTTCCAGGAAAAAAGTACAAAGGATGTCAAGCAAGTTATTCTTAAATAGAATAGTGCTATGCTTGCGAACACAAAGAACACCGTGAAACAAGCACGGCAGACAGACTGAACCAGAGGTGGGGGCAGGGAAATCGTCCCTGGGCCGAGCTCTCTCCAGAGCAGATTTTCAGAATGAGAAGGAGGAGCCCATGAAGACATCGTGTTCGTGATTTACCTTCCTAAGTCAATAATCTGACACATTTAAGATTTAATTAGTACGAATGAAACAACAAAAAAACATTTTTCCATGCTTTTTCTCTTTCTGTCAATTTTCTGGCATCTGTGCTGTGTCAGGACGGACTGTCTCCAACATGTAAAGGCAGTGTTCCCTGGATCTCTGCAGCTGGAGACTCAGTCTGAGCCTCATACCCCAAGGCTAAGGTTCTCAGATTGTCACCTCAACCAATCAGCCCTAGGAATTGTGCCTGCCCCCTAAAAGCTTCCCTGATATCCCCGGCTCCCTGTGGAGCCAGAGATTAGGGAATCTCCATTTACCCTATACTCTTTGGAGGAGACTCAGATTCCAATTTTCTTTGGTCCCAAAGTTGAGAACCACTAATTTGTTAATTTACTAACTGCTGCCTTGGTTTCTCAGAAATGGAATTACCAGAGAAATGGATGCCATTTTCTCTATCTCATTTAAGCATGCAACTGCAGTAAACGCATAGCCAAAAACTAAGCAAATCCCTCTTCCAAAAAAGCTATTTGTGTTTGCAACTGTCATGAATTCCTAAAATTTAATCTTAGCATTTTTGTAAGTTCATCCTTGCCAGGTTTGGCAACTTTCCTAAATAATTGGGCTTTCCTTCTTTTTTAAAAAGAATAGATTTTACATTTGAAAACGATTCAAAAACCCGAAGCAGTTTTAAAGTCATCCATGATCCCGAACGTTTGGAAAGTCAGAAGTGAAACCTGACAGTGGAGCCCACTGCGCATAGTTGGGAAAACTCCTCCCTCACTCTTTCCTGTTACCTCTTTGTGTCTGTAACCCTACAGAGAAACATGTGCACTCTCTTCTTGATTGTAAATAAGAGCAGAGCCAAGATGTCAAGAGATGGTCAGGTGAACCAACAAAAACAGCTGTTGTGAAGAAAGCAAACTCACATCTACAATCCATTAGCCACAATTTTGATAACCAAAAAGCTCTGAAAAGAAACATTTGTGTAACTCGTAACATTCAGTACTGTTGATAAAATCCGACTGGGTGGATAGTCTTTATTTCACTAACTGGGGCCACCCCTACGTTTCACTGCAGAAATACTAATGTTGCTGCCTGGAAGGGGCAGCCCTACATCTCAGGCATATGTACTTTACTAACTTTCTAAAATTCAATATAATTTGAATGGCAAAACCTATGTGAAGCCAAAGGCTTTGTAGAAAGGATTGTAGCCCTGTATAAGTCTCATGCTTACTTTTACAAATACTTCCTTTCTCTAGGGTCCTTGCTAGTATTCTCCTCCAGGTGTCCTCCTGCCTCGATAGGTATTCCTTCTCTGTCACCACTGCTGGCTTCTCCTTCTCCCAGCCTCGAAAAGTTGGACTGGTTGTACTCAACCATTTTCTCTCTTGTCTCGTTCCCTGGGTGATCTCATTCAATCCCAAGGCTTAAATATCAGCTACATGTGGATGCCTCCAAAATCAGTGTCTCCATTCAGCCTTCCCCCTACCCATTCAACACCTAAATCTGGACATGTAATAAACAGGTTAACATTAACATGTTCCAAATCAAATTCTTGATATTCTCCCCACTTCTATTCCTTCACTAGTGTTTCCCATTTCAGTCAATGGCAGTGTGACTCCGTTTCTGAGATTCCAAACTTCGGAGTTATCCTTGACTCCTCTTACGTTTTCCCTCATTCCACCCATCAGCAATTTCCGTTGTCTCTACCTTGAACATGTATTCCAAATGTGGCCACTCTCTCCTGCTTCACCACTATGACCAGCAGTGTTTTTCTAGACCTTTTCAAGAGTCTTGTAATGGAAGACTAAAAGACTCCTTACCTTCATTTTTGCCCTCCCTCAACCCATTTTCCATATAGCAGTCAGTTATACTCTAAAAATAAGTTAGATCATGTCACTCCCTTGTTCAAAATTCCCAGGTGGCTTTTTATCACACTTAGAGAACAATCCAAAATCCTTACCACAGCCTACAGAGACTCCGTGAATTGACCCCTCCAACTTTGCTTTCTGTATCTGTCCTCCTCACTCACTAAGCTCCAGCAATGCCCCCTGACTTTTGTATGGTTTCTCCAAGGTTCCCAGGATGTGCCTTGCCACAGGGCCTTTGCATTTCCCATTCCCTCTGCCTGGAATGTTCTTTCCCTCACTTCAGATCCACTTGAATATTACCTTCTTAGAGAGTCCTCTGGTCACACCATGTAATATAGCACCTCTCCTTCAGAAAGTATCCATTTACCCTGCTTTATTCTCCTTGTTAGCATCTATTTTTTTAAACTGTTTACATGTTAAATAAATGCATACACACATAAATGTATAAGTTAGCTTGTCTCTGGGATTTTGTGGGTTCATGGAGAAATGATCCTTTTATTCAGACTTGAAGAATAAACAGAAGTATGCCAGGTACATGTTATTTAAGTTTAAGCTAGAATCTGCTTTGTCTTTATTCTTTTATTTCTCATAATCTTAAAAAAGATCTCAAAGTTTGTAGTTTGTTGTTTGTTTTTACTTATAATTTCCAGGTTTTTCTTTTTTAACCTTGCTCTTTACCCTTTTCTTTGCTACCCTCTCTATCGGGTTCTTTTTATAATTTACTCCTTTCCATTATTTTTTTAAAAGATTTCATTTATTTATTTTTAGAGAGAGGGAAAGGGAAGGAGAAAGAGGGGAGAGAAACATCAACGTGTGGTTGTCTCTCACATGCCCCCTACCAGGGACCTGGCCCGCAACCCACACCTGTGCCCAGAATCAAACCGGTGACCCTTTGGTTCACAGGCCTGTGCTCAATCCACTGAGCTACATCAGCCAGGGCTCCTTTCCATTATTTTAAATTATTTTTTAAAATTAAAGTAATAAAGTAAACATAGTTAAAATTAAAATAATGCTATCAAATTATCATGAAAAAAGCACTCCTCCACACTTCTAATCCTGACTCCCAGAAACAACCATTTTCAGGTGTTTAAGTTACGTCTTCTAATATTTTTCTCTGAATTCCTAAATATCATGACATAGCTATCTCTTGATCTTTCAATGTTGAAGTCATTGCCTACTGACTTCATAGAACAGAAGATGAGGATTTAGCTTCCTATTGAAACTCCCAACAGATGTTTCTCCTTCCTCATGAGATGTTTCTCCTGCTCCATTATATTTCTATCACAATTTTTAGTTAAATATATGCATATATTCTTTTTTCTATGATTATATATGCAAATATTATGCACACCTGGGCCATGTAGTGTACTGTGATTACATTTTCTTTCTTGCTCAGATTCCTTCCAGAATTATTGTCTCATCATTAATCTGCTTAGTTGTCTAGGTATTGATTACTAATTTTTCACCAATACCACTTACAGAAGCTTGAATATCTGTTTAATATGTCCAAGCACTCCTTCTAATCTATCAGCTTCTCTTTGTTCTTGTAGACATACTTCCTTTTTAAAAATTCTTTATTGTTTATGCTATTACAGTTGTCCCAATTTTTCCTCCTTTGCCCCCCTCCACCCAGCCTACCGCCTACTCCCACAGTCAGTCCCCACACTGTTGGCCATCTCCATGGGTTATGTATATATGTTCTTTGACTAGTCCCTTTACCTTCTTTCAACAATTCCCAACACCCCCCCACCCCACCTCATGAGGATGTCAGTCTATTCTGTTTCTATGCCTCTGGTTCTATTTTGCTTGTTAGTTTATTTTGTTCGTTAGATTACACTTATGAGATCATATGGTATTTGTCTTTTACTAACTTAAGCTGTTTCCAAATCTTGGCTATTGTAATAATGTTGCTATGAACATAGGGGTGCATATATTCTTTTGAATTTATGTTTTGGGGATTCTTAGGAGAAATTCCCAGAAGTGGGTTCACTGGGTCAGAAGACAGTTTCATTTTTAGTTTTCTGAGGAAACTCCATACTTTATTCCACAGTGGCTGCACCAGTCTGCATTCCCACCAACAGTGCACTAGGGTTCCCATTTCTTCACATTCTCACCAGCACCTGTTATTTGTTGATTTATTAATCATGGCCATTCTGACAGATGTGAAGTGATATCTCGTTGTGGTTTTAATTTACATCTCTCTGATGGCTAGTGATGTTGAGCATCTTTTCATATGTCTATGGGCCCTCTATATGTCCTCCTTGGAGAAGTGTCTATTCAAGTCCTTTGCCCATTTTTCAATTGGATTGTTTTTCATCCTGGTGTTGAGTCATACGAGTTCTTTATATATTTTGGAGATTAAACCCTTGTCTGATGTATTATTGGCAAATATGTTTTCCCATACAGTGGGTTCCCTTTTCATTTTGATGTTGGTTTCTTTAGCTCTGCAGAAGACTTTGAATTTTATGTAGTTCCATTTGTTTATTTTTCCCTTTATTTCTCTTGCTCTAGGAGATACATCAGTAAAAACAGTGTTATGCAAGATATCTGAAATTTTACTGCCTATGTTTTCCTCTGGGACTTTTATGGTATTGGGGCTTATATTTAAGTCATTTATCCATTCTGAGTTTATTTTGGTATATAGTGTAAATTGGTGGTCTAGTTTAATTTTTTTTTTTGCATGTACCAGTCCAGTTCTCCCAACACGACTTATTGAAAAAACTGTTTTTACTCCATTGACCATAAAGGCGTAGGTTTATTTCTGGGTTCTCTATTCTTTTCCATTAATCTATGTGTCTGTTGTTATGTCAGTTCCAGACTATTAAGATTTCAGTAGCCTTATAGTATAGTTTCAAATCAGGTATTGTGATCCATCCAAATGTGTTCTTCTTTCTCAAGATTGCCAAGGCTATTCAGGGTCTTCTCTGGTTCCCTATGTTTTCGGAATATTTAGGTTAGATCTGTGAACTATGTATGCCATTGGTATTTTAATAGAAATTGCACTGAATCTAGAGATTGCCTTGGGTTGTATGGACATTTTAATGATGTTAATTCTTCCAATTCATGAACATGGTATATACTTCCACTTATTTGTGTTTACCACTGTTTTTTTCTTCAGTGTCCTATACTTTTCTGAGTACAGGTCCTTTATCTCCTTGGTTAAATTTACTCCTAAGTACCTTATTTTTTGTTGCAATAGTAAACAGAATTGTTTTCTTAGTTTCTCTCTCTGATAGTCCATTATTGGTGTATAAAAATGCCATTGATTTTTAAGTATTGATTTTGTATCCCGCTACTTTGCCAAGTTCAATTTATTAGGTCTAGTAGTTTTTTGGTGGAGCCTACAGGGTTTTCTATATATAATATCATGCCTGCAAATAATGACTGTTTTATTTTCTCCTTTCCAGTTTGGATGCCTTTATTTTTTCTTTTGGTCTGATCACTGTGGCTAGGACCTCCAGTACCATGTTGAATATGAGAGGTGAAAGCAGATACCCCTGATCTTAAGAGAAACACTTTTCGTTTTTGCCCAATAAATATAATGTTGGCTGTAGGTTTTTCGTATATAGCCTTTATTATGTTGCAGAATGATCCCTCTATTCCCACTTTGCTGAGAGTTTTTATCATAAATGGGTACTTGATTTACCAAATGCTTTTTCTGCATCTATTAATATGATCATGTGATTTTTATCTTTCATTTTGTTTATCTGATGTATCACATTTATTGTTTTGTGAATATTGTACCAGTCTTGCTTCCCTTGGATATATCTCACTTGATCATGATGTCTGATCTTTTTTATGTATTGCTTCATCCAATTAGCTAATATTTTGTTGAAGATTTTAACATCTATGTTCATCAGGGGTATTGGCTTATAATTTTCTTTGTTTGTTGTGTCTTTATCTGGTTTTGGAATTAGGATAATATTGGCCTCATAAAAAGATCTTGGAAGTCTTCCCTTTTCTTGAATTTTTGGGAATATATTGAGAAGGATAGGCATTAGTTCTTCTTTGAATGATTGATAAAATTTGCCTGTGAAGCCACCTGGTCCAGGACTTTGTTTGCTGGGGGTTTTTTGATTACTGCTTCAATATCACTGGTTGTTGTTGGTCTATTCAGGTTTTCTGCTTCTTCCTGATTCAGTTTTGGAAGACTGTATGTTTCTAGAAATTTATCCATTTTGCCCAGGTTGTGCAATATCTTGGCATAGTTATTCATAGTGTTTCCTTACAATCCACAGGTGGCAAACACAAGGCCCACAGGCCAAATCCAGCCCTCCACCTTATTTTATCTGGCCCAGCACCTTGTTTCTACCCAGTGGCAGCACCAAGCTCTCACTAAACTCTTAAAGAGTAGTTACATTTATACAGTCCTAAAATTACATTTGGCCCTTTGAAGGCAACCGCGAGGCTGATGTGGCCCCTGGTGAAAATGAGTTTGACACTCCTAGATTAAATCTTTGTATTTCTGTGTTATCAATTGTTACTCCTCCTCTTTCATTTTTGTTTTTGTTTTTGTTTATTTGGGTCCATTTTTTTTACCTTGATGAGTCTGGTTAAAGTTTCATCAATTTTATTTATCTTTTCAGAGAACCAGCTTCTGGATTCATTGATCTTTTGGATTTTTTTAGTCTTTATGTCATTTATTTCTGCTCTGATCTTGATTATTTCCTTCCTTGTACTCTGGGTTTTATTTATTGTTATTTTCCTCGTTCTTTTAGGTGTAGGGTTGGATTGTTTTTTTGAGATTTTTCTATCTTCTTGACGTAGACCTGTAATGCTCTGAACTTCCCTCTCAGGACTGCTTTTGCTGTGTCCCATAGGTTTTGGGCTGTTGTGTGTTTCATTTTCTTTGGCTTTCTTCCTCGATCTTATTGATAAACCATTCATTCTTTATCAACATGCTATTTAGCCTCCATGTCTTTGAATGTTTTTGAGATTTTTATTGAGGCTGATTTCTAGTTTCATGACATTGTGATCCAAGAAAATGCTTGACAGGATTTCAATTTTCTTGAATTTGTTAAGGTTTGTTTTTGTCCTAACATGTGGTCTATCTTTGAGAATGATCCATGTGCATGTGAGAAGAATGTGTACTCTGTAGCTTCGGGATGAAATGGTCTGTAAATATCAGTTAAATTCATTTGATGTAGTGGGTTGTTTATGGCTGCTGCTTCCTTGTTGATTTTTTTGTCTGATCTATCCATTGGTGACAGTGGTGTGTTAAAATCCCCTACAATAACTGTATTGCTGTTGTTCTCTTCCTTAAAGTCCACCAAGATGTTCTTTATATATTTAGGTGCTCCTATATTGGGTGCATATATGTTTACAAGGGTTATGTCCTCTTGCTGGATAGACCCCTTTAGTATTCTGTAGTGATCTTCTTTGTCTCTTCTTACAGTCTTTGTTTTCAAGTCTATTTTGTCAGATGTAAGTTTTGCTACCCCAGCTTTTTTTTTCGCCTGGAGACATACTTCTAAAAGCCCTTCATTCTTCTGCTGAACCCAGCCTGGTTGTTCTCTAAAACTGCTGCACTGCTATAATCCTTGGACTTCTTCCTACCATGGGCATGGGGATTCCCTCTACCTCTCTCCTGTGTTGGAACTCATTTCCTGATTCCTATCTCTTCTCCTTTCTTAGTTTACCCTCATTGTGGTGTCATATATCCTTTAACAGCTTCCTCAGTAAGGCTGCAAGGGAAATATCATTTTTGAGAACTCTAATGTCTGAAAATATCCTTACTTGACCATTTGGCAGGATATGGAATTCTAGGTTGCAAATAATTTCCCTTCAGAATTTGGAAGCCATTATCTTCTAGTTTCTCCTGCTGCTGTTAAGAATTCTAAGGCCATTGATTACTATTCCTTTTCAGGTGACTGTTTTTTTGTTTGTTTGTTTCTGGAAGCTTTTAAATAATTATGTTTATTCTTAAGGTGCTGAAATTTCATGCTGAAGTGCTTTGATGTGTTTGTTTTGCCATTCATTATGCTGGGTGGACCCTTTCAAAATATATCTACATATCCCTTCAGTAGTTGGAAATACTCTTGAATTAGATCCTGGATAGTTTCCTCCCTTCCCTTTTCTGTTCTCTCCTTCTAGAAATCCTATTTAGTGGGGTATTTTATGTCCTGGCTTGATCCTCTAATTTTCTTCTCTCCTCTTCAACTCTTTGCTTTTTCTTCTACATTCTGGGAGATTTCTTCATCTTAATCATCTACCCCAAATATTATTTTTTTTTTGCTTCAGGTCTTATATTTTAATACTCATGCTTGTTCTTTTACATAGCCTCCTGTTCATGTCTCATCCATGCAATATCTTCTCTTTCCTTGTAAGGATATTAATTGTGCTCTTTTTTGAAGTTTATTTTTGTTTCCCACATCATTTTGTACCTGTTTCCTCTAAGTTCTTTTTTTTCTTTTTAAAGATTTTATTTATTTATTTTTAGAGATGGGAAGGGAGGGAGAAAGAGAGGGAGAGAAATATCAATGTGTGGTTGCCTCTTGAGCACCCCCCTACTGGGGACCTGGCCTGCAACCCAGGCATGTGCCCTGACTGGGAATTGAACCTGCAACTCTTTGGTTTGCAGGCCAGCACTCAATCCGCTGAGCCACACCAGCCAGGGCAAAGTTCTTTTTTTCTTATTTGTTTGATCCTGGTTTCTCTCTTTCATATTAGAGGTGATTCTCACATGTTTGGTGATTCTTGTCTTTTCCAATCTCCCAAATGTTACTGTGTGCATTTGTAAGGGTTTATTGACTAGTATACTTCTCAGTGGGTAGACTAGACAGGGATATAGCCATTTCACTGAGACTCCAATTGTTACTATCCAAAATTCTAGGATATTAGGAAATCTAGGTAGGATATTAATATATATGGTAAGCCTGGTTGTCTGTTCTGGGAAGTGACTGAGTAAAGTGGACTAGAAGGTCTCATCCTTTAATATACATACTTTCATTCTAGCCCGATGTCATACTCTGCTGATGTGTATCCTTAGACCCAAAGCCTCTCACATGTCATTTTTCTAGAGTATAAACCTCTGATATCCTGCCAGGATGGTGGGTGAGGGCACCTTGGGGTTTAAGGAGGGCATCTGAGCATCTATCTGATCCTTTTACAGTCATTCGAACAGTCCTGTTTTCAAATCCACTCTTTTCTCCCTCTTTTAGAGGTATCTGGTATCTCTAATTCCTGAGCCTTTCCAGTGTCATGGCACATTACTGGGTTTGCTCCTTTTGGGGTCTCACCCCACTGCCCCACTCCCCAGGGGCATTAGGTTTCACTGTCTGATAGTCTGCTGATTGCCTCTCACCCCTGAGTCGCTTTCCATTTTCCAACATTTAGTTGACATCTTTTTCATTTAGTCACAACTCTCTTATTTTCTTTTTCTTATGAATTTATTCACTTTTTATTAACTGACTGTCATTTTAGTCGTGTTTTGGGGTGAAGTAGAGATAAACATATGTATTCAATTCTCCCTGTCTAACAAAAGTATTCCTTTCTATTTTTGAAGATCTTCCATTTTTATTAGGTGGCTTAGAGGAACTCATAGAATTTAAAACTTCGGCCTCTCTGTTTTCTTCATCTATGCTCTTAAGACAACAAAAATATTCAACTCCCTGTACTGGTTTTCCTTTGGTAGTTCTACATGAACCGTTTTTGTGTTTTCCTTTTTTAATTTGCTCCATTCTTCTTCTGCACGACAACAAGGCCCACAGCAGCAGGGCCACGCTGTCTTGACAGGACTCACAGGGAGCTAGCAGGAAGAAAAACTGGCCACAAAAAGCATGTGATCTGTTCTAACCTGGTTTTAAATGATAATGTCCTATTCTCTAACGTACTATGTTTCTTTTCTGACTTCCCTCTTTTTTTCCCTAATGTTGCAGTTTTTTTTATGTGTGTGTCTGCTCTGTCTGAGGAGTTTTCAGGGGGCCCCTTTTCCACATTTGCATTTCCCATACAGTCGTATTTTCCATTTTCTCTCTTCTTATTGACCTGTGCCTTTTGTTGCTCCACCTCTGACCCTTGTTTCTGTGGCTGCTCTCCAATCATCCCCACTCAATAATAACACACAGGAATGCCCATTTTGCCCTTCCGAGGCTAGGGCCTTCCTCTCACCCTTGAGGACTTTCCTCATACAATAAAAACAATGTCCACCCATTCTCTGCTCTCTTGAACGAGAGCTGGACTTTCCTCTCCTTAATTAGCTTTCCTATCAGACCATTAATTTATCTTCATTCTAATGAGAATTTGTTCTCCACTTAAATGTGGCTTTTCTTCTCCAGAACCTGAAAAACTTCAAGTGTCTGGAATGCATGGTCCAAATAGTGGTGCTTTCACTTTAAATGCTGCAAACTGTGTTCTTTCTGACCCGTAACTCCGATGCTTTTATGGGCTCATTTCCTACTTTTATAAGAAATTCTGGACTTTGGCATGCTTAACCAGAGAAGCAGCCTTAATTATTTACTCCTACCATTTAGTTATAATTATTTAACTTCTAATGGAAAATCTAGCCAACCCTCCCCTCTGCTCATCCCAGCAAAAGGAAATCTGTGCCCTGGCATATCCTTGGGTAACTTTGCTTGTGAGATGATCCCTTTCTACTCCCCAGTAATGATCCATAATCATCTGTATACCATCTTGGTGTCCTGTATCTTCCAAAAGCCTACTTTAAAAAAACAAAAATGTCATCTTTATGTGGCTTCCTTTAACAACTAATGAGCAGGAAGAGCTCCAAATGCAGCTCCCTTGGTCTGAAAATGACATTCGCTCTTCACTCTTGGTCTAGTTTTGCTTGCCAAAACTGCCTCCAGAGGCCCTGAGATTGGCAGCCCTACAATGGCCCTGTATCCCTACCCTCTTGCTATTCACACTCATGTGCAGTCCCTTCAATCTGACTGTGGGCTGGGCTTCTTGACTCATTTATGACGGGTAGAATACAGCAGAAGCAATGCGATGTCACCTCTAAGATGAGACTGCAGAAAGAGTTTGGCTTCTATTTTAGGAACTCTCTTTTTCACTCTCATTCTCACTTATCTGCCTGCTCCGAGGGAAGCCAGCTGCCGTGTGGTGGGCTGTTCTATGGAGAGGTCCATGTTGTAAGGAACTGAGGAAGGCCTCTGACCTCCTGCAAGGTGCGGAGGCTCTGAGCCCAAGAGCCCATGAGGAAGTAAATCCTGCCAGCAACCACAAAGTGAGCCTGGAAGCCAATCCTCCCTGAGTTGAGCCTTTGGATGAGACTGCCACCCCTGGCAACCTGACACCAACCTCATGAAAGGCCTTGAGCCAGAAGCACCCACCTAAGCCACATTCAGATCCTTGACCCACAGAATTGATGAGATAATAAATGTTTGTTGTTTGAAGCCATTGAATTTGAGGACAATTTATTGTGCAACAAGGAAAAACTAAAACAGGCCCTTTAGGCCAATTTTTTAGCTTTTGTCTATGCTTTATATATGACAGGTTTCTGCTTAGGTCATTCTTTCCTCTTGATGTCAATTTAATGACTCATATAAAACTTTCTTTAAATTCTTCTTTGAGAACAGAGAATGGCAGTTGTTAGTTACATTCATAACTGCATATCTAGTGCCCAGCACAGGACCTGGCACCTGCATAGATGCCCAATATATATTTTTAGAATTTGACCCTTCTGTCTTTTTCTACATGTCCTAATTTATAAGTTACTCCTCATTTTCCATATTGTCATTTTTCTGGGGATTTAAAAGTTAGAAAACCTGCTGGTCTCATTGCCTCGAGCTTTCCCTCCTTTAACAACCCGTTCCCTCTCTAGAACGCCAACGCTGCTGTTTCACTTGAAGCAAAACCGCATCACCTCTGTCCTTCTGAGGGTCTCCACAGCAGAGCTGAGTGCAGGTGTGCTGTCCCCTACCACCACTCCTGCCCACACTGATGAGGCAGCTCCCTTTACTGGGGACACTGTGCTGCTGTGTTCCAGCAGGAGACACTCAGCCATCTGACCCCTAACCATCTAGCAGAATACATAGTGTGTTTATTGTTACTTTACAAGTAAAAAATAAATAAATGAATGAGGCCTAGAGATGAGGGCTAAGACTGGGGGTCACTGTGGAATTCGGAGTCACTATAACTCAGGTTTCCTGAAAGAGGAAACATCGCTGTCATGGAGATACAACTTTGAATCTTGGCCCCACCATGCTGTGGGGCCTTCTGGAAGTTATTCAACCTTCTAGAGTCAGTTCCTCATCTGTAACATGGAAGCAATTTCTACTTTACAGGGTTGTTAAGGCATTGCTCTTGATCCAGTATTCTGTCCATTCCCATTTTAACTTAATTTATAACTCCTTTGCAATAATAGGTTCACTTCATAATTATAATGCTGGCATATACTTTTTATTCTGCCTGATAATTTAAATATAGCAAGAACATGGTATATTTAATTATGAATAATCAATGTTATGACTAGCACTTTCTTTTTATTCCTTTATTAAGATGCCCATAAAACCAACAAAAGATGACTTGTCATTAACATTCAGAATCTTCCTCCATTTGCCTTTATTTGCTATTCTCTCATGAATGGGATCAAATATTCTGATGTGACATAACTTGGGTGATTGCAGAACAAATTAATTTCTCTACTGTCTTAGTTCAAGTAGCCATAACAAAGTACTGTAGACTAGGGGGCTCAAACAACAAACCAAATTTATTTCTCCCAGTTCTAGAGGCTGGGAAATCCATGATCAAGTCACAAGCAGACTGGGTGTCTGGTGAGAGCTTGCTTCCTGGTTCAGGGACATCCTCTCTCTGTGTCCTGATGTGGCAGAAAGGATGAGGGAGCTCTCTGGGATTTCTTTTCTAAGGGCACTAATCCCGTTCTTGAGGGCTCTGCCTTCACGATTAAATACCTCCCAGAGTCCCCACCTGACTTAAATACCTCCCAAAGTCCCCATGTCTAAATATCACCACACTGGGGATTAGGTTTCAGGATTTTTTAGAGGACACACTCAGTCTGTAGCACCCACCATTTCCACACTGCTTAGCAGTTCGGAAATAAGACTTTGTTAGAAAGAAATTTTAAATCAAAATATGTCTACTCCAGTTCAAATAAAAACATTGCTAGAATAATCACACATATACAAGAAAGAAGACCAACAGATGTAAATTACGACTGACAGAAATCTAGATTGACAGATAAATCCCTAAAGAAAAATGATATTTAAGATATATTGTCCAAATATTATTTGAACTAAAGCAGCAAGTCCTCTAAAAGTTTTTTAGCCAAGATTTAATGCCAAAAAAAGCAAGACATATAAAGATCACTAGTCTCAAAGGTTTCGAAAGGTCATTTGCAATGCAGTAGAACTGGGTGCTGAGAAGACCTTAGAGATTATGTAGCTCAGTGTATTCATTTCACAGAAAAGGAAGCCAGGTCCAGAAAGGTTAAGTGACCGCCTAGTTAAAGACAAAACCAGGATATGATCCCAGGTCCTTGACTAACAGTCCAGAACTTTTTGCATGACACCAAGCTACCTCTTATGTTTTTGCTCGTTTGTTTTCTGAAAGAGCATCTGCAATGGTGCCACCTCTAACTGCAGCGGTGCCCTTGCCAGCATCCTACCTCTTCCTGGGACTGCTTGAACTGCTGCATCAGCTGCGTCTGCTCCAGCAGGGCTCTTTCCAGTTCCTCTGACTTCTGTTTCATTTCCTTCCTGAAGTCCTCTGAAACAAAGTCACTATTGTCAATTTCCTTCTTCAAGCGAGACTCAAATTCTGCAACCAAATTTTGAAGGTTTTCAATTTCCTTCTCCTTTGACTCAGATTCTTCAGTATATTGGACATGGGATTCATGCAGTTTTTTTTCAAGAGTGGCTACTTCCAGCCTTAAATCTCTAGTAGCGCCCGCGATTAAGTCAGATATCTGTAAGACAAATCTTGTATTAGTTTTTAGGCAATATCTGTAGGTAACCACACAGTTCTCATGGTTTTAAAAGGCTTATTCTAAATAATCAGTGTACGCTGTTGATCAGATGAAAACAAATCCTATGACATATGTAGGTCTCCAGAATTTTCTTTTTAAGAGTTAAGACCAAAACTTCTGTTTTTACCACCTTAAATGGAATTGCACTAATCACTTGGGCATCTTTGGAAATATATGAACCTCTGTAACTGGGTTAAGTTACCAAGAATGGCTCAAGTTGTGATGGCTCAAGTTGCATGTCTGGACTCTCTACAGGGTAGCTCTGTGAGTTAAAATTCCTGATGCTTGGGATGCACGCAGAGGAACATAGCGATTATATTTTACACATACCAGACCCATAACTTCTCCTTTGATGTTTTTTCTTTCTTGTGTATAATGACTGGAGGTACCTCAGGTACTATACCTTATAGAGCAGTATGCCCAATAGAACTTTTTGTGATGACAGAGGTATTCTGGGGTGTCCAACATGGTAGTCAATAGTTTACAGTGGTGTGCTAGTACATGTTTAACAACTGACTCCCAAACACACAGAAGCCAGGTCTGTTATCTAATCTCCATAGCATAAATACTCTCCCCACGACCAATTCCAAGCTACCAAGGTGACATCAGTGACTGCTGAATTGGAAAGGGATGCACACAATAGGCTCTCGCTTGCCAGTACTGGCTAATGAACATTTGAAATGTGGCTAATGTGAATGTGTCATTTGATTTCATTTTAATTAATTGAAATTTAAGTAGCTACATGTGGCTACCATATTAGACAGTGCAGTTGTAGAGGATGCCAGAATACTTTAAGATAGACTGCTTTTCAAGGTGGTACCACTAGATAAAGAGAAGAGAGAATAACTTGGGGAAGCTTTTCTTCATAGTAATAAAAGTCTTTAGAAGGGAAAAGACTGCTTTTTTTCTCTCTCCTTAAAAAACAAAACAAAACAAAGAACAGAAAACGAAGCAGGAAGAGCAAAGCTGCTTCTGATGAAACACATCCTTGTTATTTATGCCACGGATATTGTCATGTAACAAATATTAGTATGACAAGAAACCAACCCATGGAGAATCTGGAAAACATTCAGAGACCAAAGTTCTACGGATTTGTGAACTATTACTTAAGAATTAAATATTCAAAATTGGTTCCAAATGCTAAATTTACATTAAGAATAACCTTTATAAGAAATCTATGTACCACACTTAGTAATTTTATAAATTAAATTCATATTCCATTATCTTCAATTAATCCAGGAAGGAAGAGGGCCGCAGCTAGGTCTGGACAGCAGTTCCCATCACCCTGAGGGGACCTGACACTGAAATACAGCAGGTTATCCTTGGGAGAGGAGGCTCACATAGCCACAAGCACGTTTGGATTTTTAAAAAAGGGAGTCAGCATTTAAAAATCAAGAGTTTACTTAAAAAACCTAAACTTATGACCTCTCTTGAAAAACTGTAACCCCCGGCAAGTTGGGGCTTGCCTTTTGACATTTTCCTGCAGATGGGGCACTGAGACATCTAGGACCCTGGGACAGCAGTCGTGAGGTGAGGGGAGGACAGGAGAACACACCAAAAGGAGCCAGGGGTGGTGTGAGGGGCGGGGCTAAGAGACAACCTGCCTAGGATGGGTGAAACCTGGGGCGAGCCCATGTTATCCATTGTTTCAATAGGACTTCACTTACATTATAAAACACAAATTGAACGGTAAAATTATTAACAATTTCAAAACAGCATTTACAGAGTATTAAACATGAGGCCTTTCTGAGTGCAGGGCCCCATGATACTGCATTTGCCATACACTCAGGTAGCTGGCCCTGCCTCGTGTTCACAGTGAACTGTTGAAAATGCTGGACCATGTCCCCGGAACGCCAAAGCAGAGGCCAGTAAGTCTCATTTGATACTTAATTTACACAGACTGTTAACGATTTTATTCAAAATATGGGTTTCCCCACTGCGCCTTGGTTAATACACACACTACACACACATACAGACACTCAGGCCTTATAAAAACAGGAGAACCTTAACAAAATCTTATGTTTCAGACACAATTTTTCAGAAATTAGGGAGGTGGTTACATTTAAAAAATATTTTTTAAAAAGGTGGGACAACTGTAATGGAACAATAATAAAAATAAATAAACACCTATAATAAAAAAGAAGCAAAAATATTTAGAATTGAAAATATAATTAAAGAAGACAGGCTTTAGTTGTTGGAAAAATTTTAATTATATAAAACACCTCATTATCCTTTGATGTTGCATATTTTGTGTTGGACTATCTAATTGTACTAATTATTAGTTATATAATTTATGCTGTTTTAAAAATAAGTTTACTTTTATTAAAAATTCTACACACTGCTGGATTTCATGCCTGTATAACATATCAGTTATTCATTCTGGAGAATATTTACCATCCTTCCTATGCGGCTAAACCCAAGGCACAGCAACTGGAGTCCTCAACACTGTCCTGTTCTCAGGAGGAAACAACCAATGTCTACAGTTTTAACCCATTACATAGTATTGACAATTATAATGACAGACCTTCATTTGTAGCTCCTCTTGTTCTTTCTTATACTTTTGGATCATTTCTTGGTGCTTTTCCTTTTCAATATCAAGTTCCAGTTTAGCTTCTTCTTTAAAGAGAA